>JAAKBH010000320.1:570000-777730 GCA_019776075.1 Amaranthus palmeri
ACGAACGCCTCTTACTATCGTATGAGGCGTAGGAGACCAACTCAGTTGGATAGGGTAGATGAGGGTGATAAGCATTAGGGATATGTTTTTGTGTAGTTTGATTGACTTTGTATCTTTATATTTATTTAGTTGTATGTTTTAAACATATGTATGTATATATATGTGTGTTTATTTAGTTTATCATAATCTCCAGGGGTTGACATACATATTGAAAATATATCAAACAAAAACAACTCAATAATTAGAGAAAATGATGCCGAAAATTCAACATGAATTCATTAATAACGATTACAAATGCATAGCTTATTCATGACTTACAATCATTACAACCTAGGGTTCCTTCTTTAACATTTTCAATATCCTCTCGGTTTCTTCACTTCTACGAGCCTTATCAATTGCTTCCTTTTTCAAGTTATGTATTTCGTTTGGAAGCTCCTCATTCTCCTTATCTAGCCTAAGAATAATTGCTTTTTTCCATTCAGTGCCCTTCGGAATAACCCACCTAAAGTAGGTGCATCCCAATTCTTCATCTACGAATAGTGGACATGCAATATATTGACGTCCAGGATCAAAATCGATGCAATCACGACCATATTCGACTTTATGACCACAATGACAATGCTCTTTCATTGAATGAATCTTTTAGATATGTTAATGAAATAAGCATAAACACTTTAGCTAAAAGCATTAAGTTATTTCAATAATAACATTAAAATAATGAATAACAAATTTAATTGAATATTAATGAAACTAAATTATAGAAAATTACCTTAGCTTAAAATGATAATTTGGTGAATATTAATGATGAATCGAGTTATAAGGTTTAGGTATTTATAAAGGATTGAATTAGCGGTTAGTTTGAAGAGACCAATAGTGAGTACGATTCATTTGTGCAATACCCTAGCCGCCCCTTTATGTTTTCTCTCTTCTCTCTCTAAAAAAACCCCTAATATCTATAGTTAGTTTGGGGCTTTCATCAATCTTCAAAGATTGATGGTAAGCCCCTAATTTCTCCCTTTTAAGTTTTTTTTTTTTTAATATGATTAGAATAAATTTTTGTCCTCTACCTGTAAGAGAGTTATTCTACCCATATATTGGGTTTTGAAGTCTCTCCTTGTGAGAGTTTGGAGTTATGAATTTTGGTTTTTAGGTTATTTGTTGGTAGAGATTAATGCGATAATGCAGCAGACACCAAATTTGCAATTATCATCAACTAAATCAAATTCAATTCTATTTCAAGACTACAACAGATCGAAAGACCCCTCGTAGAAGGCTGTATCAAACAGCGATGTGGAAGAGGATATTCAGAATTGTCAGATCTCATACACAACGATCGTGGTTTTGTAATTTTTGAATTATATTTGGTTTTAGTTGCTATGTACTTGCTAATTTTTACCTCTGATGTAGATGTCGTATGACTCTTTATTAATGAATTAGGTATTATTCAAAAAAAAAAATTAGCGGTTAGTTTGAATATATAACGACTAGTTTGAAAAGTCAAAAAAATCAAGGTGCTGTTCGCACTTAGAAATTGCAAACAGTTCAAAGCGGGTCAAGGGGTTGTTCTAGTAACTGCGAACAACCCCTTTACATTTTTGACCAACTTGCTTCTATTCATACTTAATAACTGTAAACAATCCTGAACTTATGCTCCGGAGTATTAGGCGGCAGGCGCTTATATTTGAAATGAGTTTGACTATAGACTTTTTTTTTTTTTTTTTTCAAATTTTATTCATTTCAAATTTTCGATTTCTTCAGCAACAGACCTTAGAACCCAAATGCATTTCCGCGCTGCTCAAGCTCGCTGTCTCAATCTCCCTCGCTGAACGCTGGCTGCTGAATCGGCTACAAGGCAACAATATCTTCTTGATCTGACTCGAAATTCAGGTATGATTTTTAGATCCCAAAAATTTAGGGTTTCGTGATTTAAAACACCAATTCTCTTTACAAGTTACTTTTACTGATTCACTTATTATTTATTAACCTTAGGAACCATTAATGATGCAAAATTTGGTTGAAAGAGAAGAGATTTGAGCAAAAGCGTTTTGCCTAAAGTTACGAAATTGTTGAAAGTAATGGGTTTAAAAGAAAAAGAGCTTTCATAGGAGATATTGAAAGTGTCGTTGGCGTAAATAATGGAATTGAGACTAATAATAAGATTGGAGGATTTTAGGGGGAAATATAGTTAGTATTGCTATTAAAGATCTTAACCTGGGTTAGTATGGATTGTGATAAATAAGAAATTTTCGATTAGTATGAACTGTGGGCTTTTTTTTTTTAATTTATTTTTTATTACTTTGATTTGGTTATGAGCATTGTGCTCAATTTTACAAATGCAGTTCAGTTCCATTTTCGACTTGATCTTAATTTCATCTCTATTTCAATCGAGTTTAGCTTCCGATGTTTGCCTATTTTTCAAATTTCAATCAAAACTTCATCCTTTCCGAATTTCAGTATCGTTTCCTTTAAATTTTACAGCAAATGTGTAACCCTTATTAATAATCTGCTAAATTGTTGTTCACTTAAGGTAATCAAATCATTTTCTTGTTTACATTTTCTATGTGAAATGGTTGTAGTTTGGTATGTATCACCGAATGATCATTTACGTTATTGCTTCTGTGTTTTGGTGAATTTTGTTATGGATTATTATATGCTTGTTCTTTAGTATAATGTCATTGTAATTATCTTGACCAGGTGTAATTTAATTTTTCAACTAGCACTTTTGGTTGTCGATTGTATGTCGTTGGGAAACGGGTAATGTGGAAATGAACTATTTCACGTTCTGGGTCGGGTTGCCACTTTCCTTCCCTCTCTAAACTTTGATCATTTCTTATAGACGGATACACTGGGTACGATGATGATATGCCCCCCGGAAGTTTGAACTCTGAATCCTCCTTGTTGGAAGATTATCAAGATTTGCATTTAAAAGTATGAGAACATTGATTAATTCTTATATTAACAACCAATTTTTTTTCATTAAAAGCATTATATATTCTAAAATTCTTTATTTATTTTATAAGAAATATTATAAAATTATTGGTTTCTGGCTATATGCTCTCTTATCACTAGGTGAAATTGGACAAACAATCGGGGATGGGGGGAGTGTTTCTCAAGCATACTTTAGTCTTAGTCTGATGGATGTGTATATCTTTGACAAGTTAGAATGTTAGGCGGACTTTTATACCCATATTTGACTTGATTACTTGTCCAAGTGCGACTATTTCATAAAACATTCCAATAGTTTGAACTAAGTTGAATTTCCAGACTTGGATACTTTACAAAAAGTTCCAAATGTCCTAGTGTCCTTCCCATGTCCAAGTGTTAAGGGTTTGAGATGGGTATTTGAAGTGAAGTATATATGCGGTATCATTCTTATTTGCAGGACATTATGCTTTTTATTTTTCAGCAGGTTGCATGTGTTTGTGCTGACGCTATTGCTTAATTTGTTCATAGTGTGTATTTCATCTGTAAACTAGTGAATGATACACGAGAATTGCTAAATAAGAAGTATTTTTGAAACCCCTGAGATGATATCTCTTATATTTCATTTGTTGCAGAATGGCAACGAGTCCAGAAACGCTGCAATTTTTGTCTCAATGTTTCTCTAACACTCTATCACTCCATCCCGAGTCTCGGCGTGGGGCTGAGGCAAGTCTAAGGGAGGCAGCTGAACAACCTAATTATGGGCTGGCTGTTCTTACAATAGTACGTACACCGGGCATTGATGAGGGGATCCAGCAAGCTGCGGCAGTGAACTTTAAGAATTATCTTAAAGCTCGATGGGCACCAGCTACAAGGCGCTCTGAGCCCAATGTTCCCTTGCCGAACCCTATTCCTGATGATGAAAAGAAGCTAATTAAAGAGCACATTGTCTCTTTGATGTTGGAGGCAACACCTCGTATCCAAGCTCAGCTTAGTGATGCTTTGGTAGTTATAGGCAAACATGATTTTCCTAGACAGTGGACAGAATTGCTTCCGATGCTCAATACAAGACTCCAGCTGGCACTCAGCGAGGGTGGTAACTATGCTGCTATAAATGGAATTCTTGGCACAGCCAACTCATTGTTTAAGAAATTTCGGCATGGTTATTGGACTGATGATCTGAAATTGGATTTGAGGTATTGTTTGGATAATTTTGCCGTACAATTGTTGCAGTTGTTCTCCCATACCGCATCTCTAATTGATTCAGGTGTAAGTTCTGGTGCTCCTGCGGCAAACCTAAAGCCTCTTTTTGAGTCACAAAGGTTGTGTTGTAGAATCTTTTATTCATTCAACTTTCAGGAGTTGCCTGACCTCTTTGAAGATAACATGGAGCCTTTTATGAATGTTTTTGGAAAATATCTAACTACTACTTACCCATCTCTTGAACAAGGAGGTGAGCTTGCACTTGTTGATAACCTCCGTGCAGCTATTTGTGAAATCTTGACCGTCTATGTTGAGAGGACCGAGGAGCCTTTTGAAAAATATGTGGGTGATTTTGAGAGAGCAGTGCGGAGCCTCCTTGTCAATGTTTCCACATCTTCAGGTCGTGATCATCTTGCTATAACTGCAATCAAGTTCTTAACAATGGTCAGCACAATGGCCCACCACTACAAGCTATTTGATGATGCTTCCTTAGATCAGATATGTCGAAGCATTGTTATCCCTAATGTGATGTTAGGGGAAGAAGATGAAGAGCTTTTTGAGTTCAATTATGTAGATTTTATTCGACGTGATATGGAGGGGAGTGATGTTGATACTAGAAGACGAGCTGCTTGTGAACTTCTTAAAGGAATTGCAACGCACTACAGAGAGAAGGTTGGTCCCATGGTAAACAATGTCATACAGACTATGTTGGGCACATGTGGTGAGAACCCAGCTTCAAACTGGAAATATAAGGACTCTGCTATTTATCTTGTTATATCTCTTAGCATTGTGAAAGCTACAGGCCCAAATGTCTTGACGGGATTTTTTGATTTGCAATCATTCTTTACATTAGTGGTTGTTCCGGAGTTGCAGAGTGAAGATGTTAATTCATATCCATTGCTAAAAGCTGGTGCACTTAAGTTTATTACAGTATTCAGAGATCAGCTTCCGAAGTCAAGTGTGATGCCCTTGGTTCCTCAAGTTTTACGATTACTTGGTGCTGAATCAAATGTGGTCCACTCTTATGCTGCTATTTTCTTTGACAAGATCCTGTTGGTCAAAGATGAGGGTGGTAGAGCTAGATACGTTGCAACTGATATTGCACCCTTTCTCCCAGTCCTTTTAAACAACCTTTTTAGTGCTCTGAAGTTTCCTGAATCTGGGGAAAACCCATATATTATGAAGTGCATTATGCGGGTTCTTAGTGTTGCTGATGTTTCTCGTGATATTGCTGCTACTTGTATGTCTGGCATGGCTTCAATTCTCAATGAAGTGTGTAGGAACCCTAAAAATCCTATATTTAATCACTATCTATTTGAGGCTGTTGCTGTGCTAATAAGGCGGGTGTCTGACAAGGATCCATCTGTTATACCAGTATTTGAAACTAACCTTTTCCCTAGCCTTCAGACTATATTAACAAACAATGTGATTGAATTTTTTCCATACGCATTCCAGCTCCTCGCACAGCTCGTTGAATTAAACAGACCTCCCTTGCCAGCACACTACATGCAGTTCTTTGATCTTCTTTTGCTTCCTGATCTGTGGACTAAGTCTGCTGATGTCCCAGCTCTTGTGCGTCTGCTGCAGGCTTTCCTTCGGATGGCCCCCAATGAACTGAACCAAGGAGGAAAGCTTATTGAGGTGCTTAATATATACAGCAAGCTTCTTACTTCCCCCAGGACAGACGAGCAAGCTTATTTTGTGCTCAACACAGTTGTTGAGAACCTTGGTTACGAAGTGATTGGCGAATATCTTCAAAAAATTCTGGTTTCTTTGTTGACCCGTCTCCAAAGTAACCCGTCCCCAAAATTTGTTCGGTGCCTTATCATATTTATGTCTCTATTTATAGTCAAACATGGCTGGAACAATCTTGTTAGCACCATAGACACAATTCAGTCTGGTCTCTTTCTGACAATCTTGGAGATGTTTTGGGTACCAAATCTCAAACAGATCACTGGTGCTACTGAGACCAAGTTGACTGCCGTGGCGTCAACAAAACTCATTTGTGAATGTCCTGCCCTTGCAGATCCTGTAGCTTCTAAAGTCTGGGGTAAAATGTTAGATAGCATCGTTACTCTTGTGACTAGGCCAGAAGAAGAGAGAGTGGAGGAAGAATCTGAAGTTCCCGATTTTACCGAAACTGGAAGCTATTCTGCTACATTTATTCGTCTTTATAATGCTAATAAAAAGGATGAGGATCCTCTTAAGGACATTAAGGATCCAAAACAATTTTTGTTTGCTTCTTTGTCAAATTCGGGATTTCTTGCTGGGAGATTTGCACAAGTTATTAGTGAACATGTGGACCCTGCCAATCAATCTGCACTGTCGCAGCTATGCAGAACTTAAAATGCTGCTTAATAAGAACAAGTAATGTCTCAAAATCTCCCTTTTATTTGTTGTCTTTTTGTAGCACAAAATGAATGAGATTTTGTTTCTTTAATCGAGTTTTCTGCTCTTGTGTGTCTGTGCCGTGAATGTCCTGCTTACATGTCAGGTATATATATTTTTTTTCGATTCTAGTCATTTTATGGCTCCTGTGGGCTTTATGTAGAGACTCCAATCTATGCTCAAAATGTTCCCATAATCTAGATGCAGAATGGAGTAGTTCAGGGGATTTAATTGATGCATAACGAGGTTGATTGATACAAGGCCAGCCCTAAGCAAGGGCAAGGCGTGCCTACGCCCAGCGACCCAAGGCCCCTCAAAAATTTTAGTTTTCAATTAGTGCTAAGGTTTGAACTTTTCTATGTTATTTGTTTTTAGTTTTCAATTAGTGCTAAGTTCGAACTTTTCTATGTATACAATAGTTTAGGGGCTCATAAATAATCTTTCGCCAGAGCCCTTATAAACATAGGGCCGGCCCTGGGTTGATATTGTTAGTGATCATCTAATAAACGGATTATATCCTCTGAACATACCCGCATGCTTTGTTAAAGTTCTGGTAGCATTAATTTTGTCTTTTGAGACATTATATGTACTTTTTTTTTTTTTTTTTTTTTTTTTAACTTTGATGTGATCTACTTCATGCTTATAGTGGCAAAAACTTGAGTGAAAATTTTGAGGGGAAAGTTTTAATCATAAACATAGGTTAAACTTAAAGTGGGGCTAGAGTTTGAACTCATGACCTCTTATTTATAATAAATTAACTTCACCTTTAAAGCAACCAATATTTTATATAATTTTTTTAAGATGTTTAAGTACAACATTCTATTTGCCCGATGTCATTAAGTGGCTTTCACTTGGGATGAATGTTTGGGGGTCGGATGCATGCAATCTGACCCTCATGTGCAAGTTCACATAATTAAGAATTGTAGATGATTTAATGAGCCATTTTATTTACTGTAGTTCATTGTAATTCAAAACTGAAGAACAATCAATGTTTTGAACTCCCACCGTTAAGATGAATTGCTACTAGCTACTTTTGATTTTAGGCTATTCCATTTGATGATTGATCATGTGCTTTGATAAAGTAGTGCAACTATACGGTTTCGGTAACTCATGCGAAGCAAAAATCACGGTCAACGTGTATAATTTCACAGTTAATGTGGCCTGTAGTTCGTTCGTGGTACACTCAAAAACTTTACAATACGGTTGCGATACGGTCATTACGACCTTGTTTTTGCACTATGAGAGACATTCATTTTCTTTTGTTCATCCATAGTTTGGCATTCCTGCGGTTGGTTTATTTTAAAGTTGGTATTTTTATGGTCCGAACATATTTATTAAACCTTGCCATATAATTTTTGTTTCGCTAACTTAAGCTGGAGTACTTATCAGGTCTTCTGTTGTCGCATCATTCATTGGTCCATAACTTCCCATATTGTTTTATTTGTAGTGCCTGATACTATATACTGCAGTTCCTCAATCTATAAAACCATATCTTTACACCAGACATTTACATATCAGTTAATATCATATTTGATTGTTTCACTAAGCTATTTTCCGATTGCTTTTTGCAGGTATTGTCTATGTTGTGTCGAGTATGAATATTCTTTTTGGGAGTGTTGCCGTGACTGCGAATTAAGCAATGTTTAATGTATCGACTTATGTCTTCCGTTTTATTATCCTCCAATCACTTCTCTCATACTTCGTAATGTCTTACAAAACAACGGCCATGGTTTGTCGAAAGGTGTTGTGTTTTTTTTTTGTATGAATTGGTCGTTTGTCGGATTTGCCCTAGTTTTATGTGGAGGCAGAGAAATATATGTTACAGAGAACTTTCAGAAAATTTTCATCTGAATTTTTAAGGAGCATTCAACTAATAGAGTTCTCCTAAGTCCTAATCAGTTTTACTTATTTTAAATTTCAGGGATATGAGATAATAACTCCCCTTGAATTGCTCTCCGATTTTCTTTTCTTCATCTTAATCGTTCTTTCTTAATGTAGGATGCGTTAAGCAAGCATTTTTACTGTTTTTCGTATTTTATTTCAACCATTCGCATAGTAAACAATATTATATATATATATATATATATATATATATATATATATATATATATATATATATATATATATATATATATATATATATTTCCCTGTCAATGTACTTGAAGAAATATGTTCAATGGATATTTCCTTTATTTGACTTGAACAGACTATTATATGATTTTTAAATTATTGATTCTTACTGCTTGGTTGTCATTTGATTTGATCATAGGATAGAAATAAAACATCTCACATCCTCACCCTTAGGGCACAATAATAGACCATCTCTATTATAGGTGTGCAATGGGTCGGGGTCCATCGGATCTTTGGGTCCGACCCTTTTTACATGCGGTTTCAACGGGTCGAGCCTTAAATGGACCGGACATTTAAAGGATCAACTTTTACTATAAATGGAGTGGGCTTAAAACGGGCTTTTGATGGCCTAAACGGGCCTTCCTATATATACTTATATACTAGTATAATATCACTGTTCAATATTAAAAGAATTAAAAATAAGCTGACTGTGTCTGATGATTCTACTAATTCAAGGAAAATATTATAATACTAACTAAAGAAAAATATGAAAAAAAAAATGAATGGGCCTTCCTATGTTTACTTATAATATCAATATTGTTCCACAAATTCTTGTGAGAGACGGTCTCTTTGAAAGACTAACTTTAATTAGATCGGCCCATAAAGAAAATGTAGAATAAAAATAGGCATTAAGCTATAATGGACTGGGCTTGAAAGACGTCTCTCATAAAGACGGTCTCTCAGGAGAATATCTCATATTGTTCATATATTTGTGTTAATATTATAAGAAAATATCATACTACTAATTCAAGAAGGTTATTAGAATTATTGACCAACATACTGGTAGTGCTACGTATGTACTTAATGATACTACTAACTATTATATAAAACCTCTGATTTTATATTCTAAACTGGCCGAATCGGGTTGGAACATCAAGCCCGCCCGTTTAAAGCCCATTTCCAATTTTGAATAATCCAGCCAGCTCCGGCCCGTTTAAAGTTGAGCTCGATTCGGTCGGTATTCAGCCCATTGCACAGGTCTTTTCGCGATCAAGATTTTGCCGCCTTAACAAGTGTGTCCAACCATGACAAATGAATACAAGAAATCCAACTTACCAACCCATAAACTCATACGATTGCTAATAAGATTGGTCCTACTAGCAACCAATATCCTGAACTATAAGCCAACCACCAATACACTCCATATCTTGACTTTGATTCTCAAACGAAAAGGCATACACCTACATCAAAATCCACCAAACCAACTGAACTAAATCCCCCTAATATGCCCAACGATCAAAGGCTTGATCTCAAGAACAACACAAATGTCCCAAAACAATAGTGTATATGTGTAACTATGAACAACAATTAAGAATAAAACGCCCATGACATAAATTTCGCCCCGAGCCTCTAAAATCATAGAACCGATCCTAGGAATGATAACAGAGTTGAAGAGGTATGTTGATGATAGGGCGTTGCTGAAAAAGTATACTAAAAATGATTGTGTTATGGATAGTGGGAAGGTGTTGGAGGCTCGGTTTGAGGAGCTTACTTCATTGTCTGATAATCATGGGACTGTTGTAATCCCAAAGCAAATGAATGAGAAGGGTGAAGAAGAAGAAGAAAGGGATTGGAATTCGAGGCAAAACGTGAACTGCGGTGTGAAGGGAATGCACAAAAACAGAGCAGCCATGGAAGGAGTGACGGAAGAGGAAAGGGAAAAGGGAAGAAGAAGAAGAAGAAGAAGAAGAAGAAGAAGAAACAACTAACCATGGTTAGGTTAATTTCGAAAAATTAACGGCTACTTAACGGAAAATACATAAAAAGGTTACGATTGTAATTATCTCAAAAATTTAGGGGTGCCATTAGAATTAAAAAAAACTTATGGGTACCACTGATAATACCCTATACCACAGGGGTACTATTGATAATTATTTAAAAATGATGTACTTGAATTAATTATAAATCCAATCCGAAGTTTAAAAATTTATAAATGATGAGAGAAGATTTAGAAAAGCCTAGAAAATAAAAAAAAAATTAGTATATTATATAAATTTATAATGATGAGAATATATTCAATTATGAAATATTCTCGTATTACAAAAGTTAGTTTCAAATTAAACTTGCAAGAGAATTTTTTTATAGAGAAAACTTATTATATTGTCATAAATTAATTGACATTTAATAAACACCTTAGTAATAAGTACCTAATAGTTTTTTGACAAAACATCATTTAATGTGAGATATCCACTTGGATTTTTTCAATACTTTTTGTATATAATATGATACTCCCTCCGTCCCTATGAGATTGTAGCAAAGAGAAAAGTGGTGAGAATTAAGAAAGTGGTAATATATAAAGAGAGAGAATGAATTGTATGTATGAAATTAAAAGAGAGTTAAAAATGTATGGATGAGATTAAAAGAAAGTGGTGGGTCATAGTCCAAAAATAGAAATACTGCAATTAAGTGTGACGGACAAAAATAGAAAATGCTGCAAATTCATAGGGACAGAGGGAGTATCATTTTTGTGCAGCTCTCTTCAAAATTCATGCCCAAGTTTATAATGTCATTGATCACATTATCCTCCCCAAAGAATAAAAAGCAATTATGCTATCTGCGGAAACCAAAGCTAATGACTCCGACCTTAGATTTGTCTTGATGCCGTGGTCCTCCAATGGATATACCACTATTTCTTCTTATAAGAAATGCATAGAACAATGAGACTTGGAAGACAGAAAAGGCAAATTTACATATTTACCCAATATATAAGAATGACACGTATAAGAGGAAGTTTTCTACCAATCAATTAAATGACATGTGGTTAAAGACCGCAAAATATCTTTGCCTGGAACGGGAATTCCAAACATTAGTAGCAATAGTAGAAAAACCTGAAGGAGGAGAAGAAGAGTTAGAAGTTGTCTCGGGGATTATAGTGAAATGATATAATTCACCTGTACTGTCACACCTAAGAATCTGACGTTTAGTATCCAAAGCTTTGATAGAAAAACGAACTGAGTCAAACTCAACAAAAACTTTATTGTCATGAAAAAATTTACAAACTTAAATTAATTTTTTGATCATTTTAGGGGCGTGGAACACATTATCAAGGTGAAGGGAGGAATGCTATTGAGTGTGCCCGTAATCATGAACACGAATCATGTAACTATTACCAACATCAATAGCATTACTATCATGATGCAATAAAGAAAAATAATCATTTAATGTACCTCAAGAATGGGCCGTATAAGATGTAGCACTCGTATCCATGTAATATTGATTATCAAGTGAAGATATAGAATTAGGAGTAGAAAGGTACCCATGTTGCACATTTGATAAGGCCTAAGCCCATAAAAGGTTGTTGCGGTGCCATAGTCCAGCATATAAATTGAATTTTTAAGTAGAAGAAAGTTGTGCCCAATAAGAGGTTGCCCAATAAGGCAATGTATTAGAAAAATAAACACTAGGGGCATGAAAATTAGAGGAAATATAAAAACCCTTTGTCAAGTGTAGGGATGGCAATTCAGTCCGCATCCGACCCTGGTCCGACTCGATCCGAGGAAAATAATTCGATTTGAGTCATAGTAAAAAGTCATCCGACTCCGAGTCCGAGTTAGAGACGGACCGGAGTTGGACCTTATTAAAAATCCGACATTCCGACCCAACTCTGACCTTGAAGGAAATCCGATTTTGAATTTGACTTTTACACCAATATTTTGTTTCCTTTAAAACTTTAGACGTGACCAAGGTTGTTAGGATAGAGTATCTACGTAGGATCGTTGCGGGGGTAGGATCGAAATTGGTATAATCGGATCGTAGGATCGTGTGATCCTACAAAGTTAGATAACTTATTATCATTAATTGTACGTATTTGTTCTTTTTTATGTTTTAAGGTTTAAATTAACACTTATTTGACTTCAACTATTACGTTTTGTAAAAAAATATCTTTAATAATCATTTTTAAAATTCGAATCGAGAAAAACCTTAATTTTAGTATTGATATAATTGTTTAGATCTATACTTATATATATACATAAGTAAAATTTGGATTATATGAAATTTTTATACGATTGAAACTACCTAGTAGGATCGGATCGTAAGATCGTAGGATCGTAGAATCGTGTTACTATCCTACCACTCAAATCCTAGAGCTAAGTAGGATTGTACGATTCTACCAATTTAAGATCATACCTACAATCCGGATCGGTCGCCAAATTTTGGATCGTAAAATCGTAGAATCGTTGATCAGGATTGAGATTCTGATAACCATGGACGTGACTAATTCAAGTTATCTCTCATACTAATTGTAACTTTCGATTTTGAAAAACTACTTGGTATTTTTATTTAGATTAATCAATTAGAATACGACAAATCAGATTAAGAGAAATAAAATACGCCAAATCAAAATACGTGAAAATTTTGTTAAATTGTACTTCTAGAACTATTTCTCTTGTTAAACTTGAATTCAAATTACATATTTTTTTCGTAAAATTGTATTTGAAAAATATATTTTGTTGATTTTGTATGCTTTAAAATTATTAGTACAATATAACAACGATGTTGTTTGATGAACTCCACTGGAGGTCCGGGAGTCTGAGTCGGGGCAAACTTGGAATATGCATGATCCGACTCCGAGTGGAGGTGGATTGAAAAAAAAAGCCCGACTATTGTCCGGAGCAAAGTCGGAGTATGTATAATCCGAGCCGAGTCCGACCCATTGCCATCCCTAGTCAAGTGCATACTTCCATGGTTGCTGGTGCTGCCATAGCTGGGCATATTGCTGCTATTTCCATGTGTTCGGTGCCCACGAGTCCGGCCAAGAGATGATAGTGAGGGGCACAAGTTTCCAAATATTGATCTATGGAGTCGTCGTAGCTTGTTCTTCGAAGAAACACAACAATAATGACTCGAGTGCGAGAAGAAATCAAGCCATGTGTTATTGATTCCGGAGAGGCACGACGAGAGGTGGTCCTTGTTATAGGTGGGTATCTCAAGGAGGTGATGAGAGATAAAGAGAACTAGGCTTAGGATAAAAAAAAAACCTTAAACTCATGATACCATATTCAAATATTTTGTCTTGCCTTTTTTCTTATTAATTGATGTATATACAGATACAATGGATGAGCTAAGAGCATCATTTATGATAATCTAACAACAAGGTCATCAAATTTTTTCTCTCTCCTAAAAGTTTATCTTTTAACCTAATTTTATTAACAATAACCTCTTTTAAAAGGTCATCATCTTCTCTTTCTTACTTTTTATCTATCCCACAATACTTTCTCTCCCTTAATTGGTCTCATTTTATAGATCTCGAAAAAATATGACCATTGGTGTAATTATTTTATTTTTTTAAAATTTAATTAAATACGAAAATAGCTCTTAATTAAAATAAATGACTATTTTTCAACGGCGAATCAGAAGCCGCCACATGGAAGGAGAGCAGCAGCATGTGTCAGGCGCATAATTCAATAATTTCGCTAGCCAATCCCAGAGCGACACGTGGTGATTTTTTTTTAAAAACAATGGGGTGACCGTTCTATTGAACGGGTCATTAGACAACCTTTTACCTCAACCTTTTCCCCAACCCACCCCAATTTAGGTTACCATTAAAAGAGAAAAACCTATTTTTAGGTCATGTGATCTAATATTAGGTCATGATAATAGATGCTCTAAGTTTAGCAACTAGAATATTTACATGATACACAATACTCTAGCAATATTAACGTAATAAAACCTAAATATTTTATTCTATCAAATGTATAAAGCAACAATTAACTTCAATATACAATCTTTTACTGACTTTTCTACAATTATACCAACTTTGAATTAACTATAAATAACAGTATAAAGTTTAGAGGGTATTTTGGCTGAGTATACAAAATTACCTACTACCTCTAAAGTAGGTTAGTTCCTTAGGAAAAAAAAAGCTAAATTTGAAAAATCTATAACTATTACTAAAACAAAACACCGAAGATGTCATTGTTTTTAAAAAAGCTAAATTGTGATGTCATTGTATTTATTACTAATGTTTATAAATTTTGACTTTTTTATTATCTAATTATGACTATAATATTTTCAATTTTGATTGATTTTTTACTTTTTAGTCATATCATTTAATATGTTAGAAAATCATATATTTTATTTTATTTTCTTACAATTATTTATAAAATCTTAGTAATGTTAAAACAGCAGCCATAAATTTTTAAACTTTTGTTCAAACAAATATTTCTAAAAATTAATAAAACCATGCATTACACGGGTATCATCTAGTAAAATCCTAAAATCAAACACCCACTCACCCCTTCCCCTTCTTCCTCCCTTCAAACTCTATATCCTTCTCCCTTCAACCTTCCTTCCAAAATTCCAATAACATTTTCCTCCCAAAGCTCAGTGCAAATTGCTTTCCAACTCCGGCCGCTATAAATCATCCTCAACAAGTCCGGCGACACCGCTATAAATCATCCTCATCACTCTAGTCATGACTAGGGTGTTCAATGGGCCGGATAAGGGCCGGGCCAGGCTTAAGTAAATATGGGCCGGGCCGGATAAGGGCCCTTTAAAATAAATATGGGCTTTAAATGGGCCGGTCTTTGAAAGCCCGGTCTGGCCTAATCCGGCCCATTTTTACTACGAAAAATATTTTTAATCCCCATTTTTCAATTTATAACAATTAAATTATCATTTATAATAAAAAAAATTAATAAAATATTAATAATTTCATTGACATTGTCATTTATAGTATTTAAATTATACATTAATTATGTTATTTACAAAGGCCAGTTTTCGGCCCTTATTGAGCCCTTTTATAGCCCGCTTCATTTTACATAAAGTAAAGCTCGTTTCCGGCCCGACCCATTTTCGACCCGGCCCTTACAAAGCCCTTCTAAAAACGGGCCGGATAAGGGCTCAAAATGGAGGCCCGGTCCATTGAACACCCCTAGTCATGACTAATATAGTATGTACTAATCTTAACATGTTGGTAAGTTAGTAGAACAGGGAGTAATAAGTGTAAGTAGATTAGTGAGTACCAAGCATATATAGGGGGAGTACGGGTGCACAACAAATCAATGTACACTACGTTTATATTAGACGTTTTCCTTATTGCGCTTCCCTTATTTTCCTTCTTTATTTTCTATCCAAATAATTTGTTTATCTCGTTTTTAAACAAATTAACAATTGTTCATCTTTCAATCAAACTTAAGTTTTTTTTCTATATGTTATGTACTCCTTTCTATTTACCCTACTTATTCTATTTATCTTTTTAACATACACCATCATCATCATCATCATCCTACCCAGTATATCCCGCTCATAGAAAACTATGAGCAGGGTCTGGGGAGGGAAGGACGGCGGCAACTCATACCCGTGAAGGAGAGCACGGCCAAAAGGAGTCCCCCAACTCCAAGATGATAGAGATAAAGATACGCACCTGCCTCGTGGAGTGAAAAACACAAAAAGGTCCAAAGAAAGTAAAAGAAAAGAAAAACTTTAAACAAACTAAAAACAAAAACACACAGTACACTAGGGCAAACATGAAAGCATGACTCCGCTAACGACTCTAAGAAGAAAAGCCGACGTCTAAAACCTGGATAAGACGCTTCCAACTACTCCTATCCCTAGTCAGGTCCTCAGAGAGGTTTAACTCACGTAGGTCTATAAGATTGTGATGACGGGTATCCCAAGAAGACACATGGAGAGGAACGGGGTTGTAATTTATGAATTTTGGTAGAAGGAATGAGGGGAAAACATAAACACCCAAAAACCCGAAGATGTGAGTAAGAAGGAGATTTATGATAAAGTAAATGAGTAGGAGTAAGATTGCCAAGTAATTTAGATGGAAGAATATTAAGGAGATATGTAGCGGTATTTAAGGCGTGAGGCCAAAAATAAGGGGGGAGAGAAGCATGACACAATAAAGTACGAACAATATTATTAATGGATCGAATTTTTCTTTCGAATTTCCCATTTTGTGAGGATGTTTGTGGACATGAAAAACGTAGAATAATACCCCGATTCGCACAAAATTGGTGAAAAGATTTGTTGTCAAATTCACCCCCGTGATCACATTGAAAAGATTTTATATTGAGCTCAAATTGTGTGCGAACATAAGAATGAAAATTAACAAAAATATCATGGACTTGAGATTTGCGAAATAAAGGAAATGTCCACAAATAATTGGTGAAATGATCAAGAAACAACACATAATATTTGTACCCGGATGGACTTGCAACAGGAGATGTCCATAAATCACTATGTATTATGTCAAAAGGACGAGTACATAAAGATGTAGAGTTATAGAAAGGGAGACTAACATGTTTGCCTAAAGGGCATGATTGACAAAAAAAGGATGGATTTTTATTACATTCAATAGACTTAGAAGAAGACAAAAAATCTAAGATAGTGTTTCCCGGATGACCCAAACGAGAATGCCAAGTACTAGAGGATAAAGCCGAAAAAGCATGGGAAGATGAAGAGGTAGCTCCATGTGTCAAGTGAAAAGGATAGAGATCGCCAGTGCTATTAGACCGCATAATTATATTCTTTGTGTCCAATTCCTTCACGGAAAAACCGGAAGGATCAAACTCAATGGAAACATTATTATCGCGAGTAAATTTTCGGACAGAAATAAGGTTTTTAATGAGTGTGGGAGAATGGAGAACATTTTTTAAGACTAAAGGTTGAGATGGGGAAGGGATAGATACATGACCATGACCTTTTACGGGAAGCATAGCACCATTACCAACAATAATAGAATTAGAATTAGATGACTTTAAAGGAGAATAATTCAAGAGAGTACCTTTAGAGTGGGTCATATGAGATGTAGCACCGGTGTCCATATAATATTCCTCATCCGGAGAAGTCAAGGGAAAAGTATGCAAAGCTTGATCAATGTCGGTGGGTGAATAATCAAGAGAGGATTCAGCACATAAACCATGTTGAGGATTAGGCCCAAGGATTCCAGGAGTTAAATTTCTGATGGGCTGGTTAGTTGAGGCCCATTGCTTGGTAGAAGGTTTGGCCCAAGGATTTTGCTTGCAACAAGGACAATGAGAAGAAGAGACTTTTGGGCCAGACTGCTGCTGCCTTAGATTGGACGGCCCACTATGCTGCCAGCTGCTGCCGTGGGATGGCTGGGGACGTGGCTGCCCATGGTGGCGGCTGTGGTGGTGCCGGCCACCTTGACGTGGTGGTCGGAAATTGCGGGGCTCAAAATTGTCGGAAAAATTTAAATTTTGCGAGAAATTATTAGAAACTAAAGTATCGAGATGATATTTGGGAGATGAAGCCATGAAGAAAGGTTAAAAAAAATGTTTTAGAGGAGAAAGAAAGGTGAGGAAAGCAACCTAGCAACTGATACCATATAAGAAGTGATTTGGGAGAAAGATTGAATGCCTTCTCATTATCATCATAAGAATATATACAAGATTAATCTATGGTTTTTAGGAAACTAAATAATTACAGTATATTCCTAATATTATATTCTAACATATAAAGATACACTAAATAAATAATATATGCAAAATATTCTTTGAGAATATTTATTATTCTAGCAAGGTCTACCTTTATTTGCTCATCCCAAGTTTTCTTGGGTCTTCCTCGACTCCTCTTACCCTCTACCATAAAGCTTTCGACTCTCCTCACAGGGGCATCGAAAGTCTTTCTCTTCACATGTCCAAACCACCTCAATCTTCTTTCGCGCATTTTTCCAGATATAGGAGCAACCCCTAGTTTATCTCTAAACTCTTGGTTCCTAATTCGATCCATCAAAGTGTGCCCGCACATCCACCGCAACATACGCATCTCAGTTACTTCCATTTTAACCTTCACCGAGATGACATTTTAACCTTTAATAAATTGTGCATATTAAAAATTATAAAAATTTGATATTAATAATCTTTGCATAGAGAGAAATAAAATATAATTCCACTTGACTATATTTTGATTTATAAATTAAGAATAAACTAAAAATTAAAAGTGATAAATAAATAGTAATTAAAAAGTAAATGAGATGAGTAGAAAGAATAGGAAGAAATACATTATTAAAAAAAAAAAAAGGAGGGAATACTTTTATGTACTGATCGCAGTGTATTTGACACCCCAAAGGCCCAAACCTCATAAGTTATTAGCTGGGAAATATTGGATCAAGAGGAAATAGAAAAATACATCGCAAAAGGAAATATTGAAAAAACAGAGAAGACAATCATCAACCTTATAAAAGTTTTAGGATAGATAATTAAAAAAATATAGTAGTAGAAATCCTTCTCCTGAGAGACCGTCTTTATGAAAGACGTCTTTCAGGCTCAACCTATAAAAGCTTAATATCTACTTAAACTCTACATTTTTCTTTATGGGTCAATTCAATTAGAGATGGTCTTTCAAATAGACCGTCTCTCACAAGAATTTGTGTAGTAGTAATAATACAAAAACTCAAATAAAACTTACCAAAACGGAAAAAATAAAAACCTTCTGCGTTTGCCGGGAGTCGAACCCGGGTCTATTGCTTGGAAGGCAATTATCCTAACCGTTGGACTACAAACGCGTGGACATTAGTGAGATAACTAATAAGTATTATATATATATATGAGAAAATACCGTCATAAGTTTTTGTTTTTGCACAATTTTTTGTGAAGAGAGTTTCTTAGAGAGACAATTTTTAATTGGGCCGGTTTATAGTATATTTTTTAGTAAAATATTGCATTGTAATAAATACACATTAAGAATGTTTTAAATAGACATTAAGATATTGAAAATAAGTATAATGGATCAGTAAATAAGCATTAAGGATATTGTAATTAGGCGTTAATATTTAATGAACTGGGCTTGAGATATGTCGAGACGGTCTCTCAAGAGAATTGTTGTTTTTGCTTAAAAGTGTGGCCGTTATTAAGTTGCGTAACACATTGTCGGGTTAAATCCAATGCGATTATAAAATTCGAGTAATTAAACACGACCACCTTCTGTTTAAACTTTATTTTAGAGGTGGTATGTGACGATTTCGGGTTGACTCGGCTTGCCTCTCATAAAATACCTACAAATCTAAAATTTCAAAAGTTTGTCTGTTTTAGTGGATTCACTTTGAATTATTTTTTATAGTTAAGTATACATTTGTTTTTTTAATTTTTGATTTAGAAATATGATTTCTCACGTAGTTTGAAGGTGATAATAAGTGACTTTCCTAATTATAAGTCCAAGCTAATTGTAATAGTTAAAATAAACAATGACTCTTGCAAGGAATTGGTTGTACTTATTGCTAATAATTTTTGTTGATACAAACAATAACAAACCAATAATGTTTACTTGATAACTTATGGAGCTATGATTGATAGAAGACTCTTAGGTTTATATTTCAAGCTTCCTTGATTTAATTTGTGAATACTTAATTACAAGAGGCCAATCTTGCCTACATTCAACAATCTAAAAATCCTCCTAAATGAAAAGAGAAAATTATATAAAACTACCTTATATATACCCTCTTTTTTAAAAAACTACCTTATGTAAAAAATTTTGCAAAAAACTACCTTATGTAATACTTTTTTTCAAAACACTACCTTCTTATGTTTTTCGTTAGTTGACCGGCAGAATTGACGTCGACAAAAGGGAGTAATTAAAGAGGGAGGATGAGTTTTAATTGACCACGTGCTTGGGGCATGACTGGGAGGTGGGATGATCAACGTCAATTCTGCCGGTCAACTAACGAAAAACATAAGAAGGTAGTGCTTTGAAAAAAAAGTATTACATAAGGTTGTTTTTTGCAAAAATTTTTACATAAGATAGTTTTTTAAAAAGAGGGTATATATAAGGTAGTTTTATATAATTTTCTCAAATGAAAATTACTTAGAGCTCATTTGGTTATTGGTACTAAATGACGATAATTGAAATAATTTATATTGTAAAATTTCATGAAAAGTGTCATCATTCTCATGGTAATGAAACTTTGATCACAAAAACAATTTTTTGTTTACAATTTCCATTACCACCTAATACTACATCTCCCAATGGTAATGTATTTGAATAAATTTTATGAACAAAATGTGATGATTGAAGTTGGACAAACCTGTCCATCAAGGTAGCGAAGAGAATTTTCAACCAAAATTATACTAGATTTTCATTTCTATTACCCTTGTTTATTACCACCTACTAAACAGGCCGTTAATGATATTGAAAAGTAAAGTACATGAAATTGATCAATATACTCTTATGTTCGTAAGTATAATTTTTGTAGGTAACTCCCTTCTATTTACCATATATGTTCCATTAACTTTTTGTAGTAATACCCAAAAGAATATATGAGACATATGGCGAATAAGAGGAACTACAATTTATTGGAATGTGAGAGGAATTAATAAAATGAAATAAAAAATTAAGTTAAATGCATGAATGACAAATAGAGAAATGACTAAAAAGAGAAATGAAGCAAACTTCATTAGACGGGCTCAAATGAAAAATATAGCAAAAGTCAAGTGACTGAAAAACCAATTATTATACTCTCTCCGTTTCTTAAAAAAGTTCTCATTTGTCATTTTTGGGTGTTTCATTTGTTGTTCCCATAGAGAATATTTTCATTTATGTCACAAATTTTGAACAAAAATAATCTTATCTATACCCACTTTAATATTTTTATAATGCTTATCTATCCCACATTTCCTCCACTAACTTCAATTTAACCTTTTAATATTCCTTATAGTCCCTACATGTTTCCCGCTAACTTTATATAACTAATTTTTTATTAGTTGTGGTCCCCATATTTAAACTACTAACTTTAATTTAATATTTTTTTAATCCTTGTGGTCCTTACTTTTTCTCCAATCAAATTTATTATTCAATTAAATAATATATCTAATATCTAAAATATTCTATTTTTCTTAATTTCCGTGAACATTCCTTTTGGGAACTTTATTAGGGAACGGAAAGAGTACCAAAATAATACTTATCAACCAATCAATACTTCAATACTAATTATACATAACACTAAAAGTATTTTTAAAATTAAAATTGACCTATCCTTAAGACATATGCCAGATTGCCAGTTGTCAGATGTTTATAGGAGACAATTGATTACATGGTGGACTCAATTTTAAAGGTGTCACCTATACAAACATATAATTATCCTATATAAAATCATCATCATCATACCCAGTGTATCCCGTTCATAGAATGCTAAGGGTCTGGGAAGGGAAGATAGACGACGTCTCATACCCATAAGGAGAGGGCAGGCAAAAGAGTCCTCCGGCTCAAGAAGGGTCCTCAAAGAGAGGAATCTGCAAAAAAAATCGAGATCCTGCATCTTACATCTTACACCCATGTTAGCCAATCATAGAAATCAACTAACCCACAGTAAAGTAAGTGACATATACAACAAAAAGAATACGTACAGATTACTACAAAACGGTAATGGTAAGAGAGGTGGTAAAGAGCGATGACGAAAGGAAAAGAACAGTAACAAGTCTAGAAATCTAGGACGTGAATAAGACGCCGCAATTGGCCCTGTCCCTGGTCAGGTCCTTAGAGAGGTGGAGTTCGTGCAGGTTATATTAATCTGCTCCTCCCATGTCCTCTTAGGTTTTCTTCGGCTTCATTTTCCCTCCACTATGATGCACTCGATCCTTCTTACTAGGGCGTCATGGGTGCTTCTCTACACATGCCCAAACCATCTCAACCTATTACCCTGCATCATTGCAAAGAAAGGTGCAACCCGTAATTTTTCCCTAAACTCTTGATTCTTATCCTGTCCATCATAGTCTTTCCACTCATCCATCTTAGCATTCGCATCTTTGTTGCATCCATCCTCTGTTCGAAAACCTTCTTTACAGGCCAATATTTTGTCCCGTACAACACAACCGGCCTAATAGCAACATGATAAAATTTACCCTTTAGTCTACTAGGGAACCTTTTATCACAAATACCCCAGTCGCTACTCTCTACTTAAGCCATCCTGCCTGTATACGGTTAGAGACGTCTCCATCAATCTCCCAATTACTCTGGATAACCAAAACCCAGATATTTGAACTTGGATGTACATGTAACAGCTTCTCCCTCGAGGTCACCTCTAGCTCCCCTAACAATTTTGTCCCACTGAAGTCACATCGCAAGTATTCTGTCTTCGAGCGGCTTATTCACATCCCCTTACCCTCCAAGGCTTTCCACCACTCTCTCAAATTACTGTTAGCCTCTTCATTAGTTTCCGCGACCAAAACGATGTCGTCGGCGAAGAGCATACACTATGGTACGGTCTCCCAAATGGATTTTGAGATTTCATCCATAACAACCGCAAAGATGAAAGGATTAAGTGTTGATCCCTGATGTAGCCCCACTCTAATACTGAAAGCCTCTATTAGACCCACCGGTGTCTGAATATTAGTTGAAACTTATTCATACATGTCCTGTATAACCTCTATGTACCTTGAAGAAATACCTCTATTCCTGAGGCTATCCCAAACGATGCTTCGTGGTATAATATCCTATGTTTTTTCCAGCTCAATGAACACGAGATGTAAATCCTTCTTTCGCTCCCTATACTTTTCTATCAATCTCATCAAAACATGAATCGCCTCGGTGGTCGATCTACCTGGCATGAAACCAAATTGGTTCTCTCTGATCTCCGTCTCACGTCTAATTCTTTTCTCACTTACTCTTTCCCACGATTTCATAGTGTGACTTAGGAGTTTGATACCCTTATAGTTCCCGCAATCTTGTGCATCACCCTTGTTCTTGAACAATGGGACAATTGTGCTAATCCTCCACTCTTCCGACATCTTACTAGATCTCAAGAAAACATTAAAGAGTTTAGTAAGCCAATGAATGCCCTTCTCTCCTAAACCTCTCCACACCTCAATGGAAATGTTATACGGTCCAATTGCCTTAGAACACCCCATCTTTCTGAGAGCTTCTCTTATTTCCGCCTTGGTTATATCACCATTCAACCCATAAACCTGTGTTCTTTGGGTGTCCAAAGTCTGTCGGCTTTTGCTTTCCTTTGTAGGACCCCTAGACATATTGAATCATTGGGAAAAATATTGATGTCATCTTAAGTTGTTGTCCTCTTATCTAATAAGAACTCGTCCACTCTCATCCTATATAAAATAGTTGTTTTAACTTACAATATGGAAAATAAGGTTAAATTTTAGATTTAGATCTCAAAAACCATTACATTTTTCATCATAATGAAGCTTTGATTGACCACTAAAATAGTAAGTCAATCAATTTAATTAATACCTTCTTAACATTCACCTTATTATTGATTTGCTTATATTACCTTAAAATACCGCTAAAGTCTAACTTTACGATTGTAAATATTCAAATTAATTAGCTAGGTTTTGAAATAAGAAATGCGCTGCTTTAATATTATACACAATTAGTATAAAATCCGTGCGAGTTTTGTAGAATAATTTTTTTTATTTGAAATGTAATTTTTAAATTATTGTGCAATTGTATATTTAAAATGTAACTTTTAAATTTATAGTGTATTTAGTATAAAAGGAAAAAATTGTGATCCTGTGCTGTTTTATTATAGGAAATTAATTATTTTTTGACTGTTATTATTTGTGATGTACAATATTTTCTTATAGCTTTTGAATTCGCCGGTAATAGTAATATTTTCTTACTAAAATATTTTTGGAAGGTTTATTATTTTCCCACTCCATATTTTAATGTGTGATGTTATAGCTATTGTATTAATGTAAAATAATTTCTGAAAGTTATGTGTTTTTTTAAAATTAATGTATTTTTAGAAATAAATTACTTTACAATTGAAGAATCAAGAATCCTGTTGCATTTGGCAGATGGATGTGAGACTGTCATTTGTCATTTAACAACAAAATTATAAAACTGTATGATAATTTCTAAAAGCTATGTATTTTTTAAAATTAATATTTTTATAGAAATAAATTACTTTATAATTGAATGACCAATAATCCTGTTACATTTGACATATGGCTGTGAGACTACTATTTATCATTTATTAGCAAAATTATAGAATTATATGATGATACTAAACATTACAAGGCTGTCCACTCAACCCATTGTACAACTACTAATTCCTACCAATCAAATAAACTTGGACAATACGTTGATATAAACTGATCATGTACATATTTAGTTCTCATTGATTTGGTCAACACGATATTTTGTAACTCAATTATCCTATTGAATAAGACTGTTTTATAATATAGTGAATAATAATAATAATACTTTTATAAAAGAACAACACAAAAATTGATTGGGCAGCTCAATAATAATGCGTTTTAGGTCAATTTGTTACAAATCGTTTTATTTTCTTACAAATGGCATCGTCTGTTTTAGCGATCCTTCTTTCCATGCACGTCACTGTTTTCCCCGTCTTTTCGGTCCTTTTCTAACCTCGTTCTACTTGTGGAGTACAGGCGGGAAGAGGTGTTTAAAATTGATCCGATAATTTGATATTCATTCGATATTATAATTCAAGCCTGGTCCTGACATTTATGGGGGCCCTTGGCGAAACGTAGATTTGGGCCCTTTTCATTAGTGATAGAGTAAAAAGCGTTGGGTTGGCTGTGGGCTATCGCCTTCCAACTTTTTTCCTTTTATGAGTAATAATAGTAAAATTATAATTTATTGTTATTTTATTTGTCTTTTTCTAGTGATTTACAAATAAGTTTTTTAATTTTGACTCTCCAAATAAAATTTTGGCTACCTAAACCTCTTAAGGTTAAGAAATTTTAAAGTAATAACAATATACACTACAAGAAAAATCATTTTTAGCAACAAGTTTTAGCAACGACTATATTTTTTTCGTTGCGAAAAATACATGTTGTTGCGAAATCCATTGTTGTTGCTAAATAATCGTTGCCATAAAAAAAAATTAACTTTCCCACCTCTTAAAAAAATTTCCCGGTATAAGCCACTTTTTTGCAACGAAAAATTTGGTTATTAAAGTTAAATAAATAATTCGTAACTATATATATTGTTGCAAAAGATCATTAAACATACAGATACAATAAAAGCGTTGCAAAAACTCTAATAATAATAATTTTTAGCAACGACCCACGAAAACACATATTTTCATTTTGCTTTTCCCTCTCAAATTAACCCAAGACCCATGAAAACCCTTTCCCTCTCACAAACCCAGGAAAACCTTTCCCTCTCACAAACCCACGAAACCCTTCCCCTCACAAACCGAAGAGTCGCCTGCACACCGGAAGAGCCGCCGGCACACCGAAGCTTCAGCCGCCTGCACACCGGAGGGTCTGCCGCTTCTGCACACCAACGGTGAGTTTTCTTTTGGTTTTTTTTTCTTTGAATATTTTGTTCTTGTTCTTGTTTCGAAAATTTAATGTTTTTCAGGGAAAATTTGTTCTTGTTTGTTAGATAAACACTCAAAGATCTATTGGGGCTGAAATTTGTTCTTGTTTCTTAGATAAACCCACGCACGAGAAAATGGCAAACACTAGAGGGTCGGGTCTGCCGCCTGCAATTTTTTTATTTTAATTTGCTGAAATTTGATTTTTATTTGTTCTTGTTCTTGTTTCTTGTTTAAATTTTTTCTTGTTACTTAGTTACCTTAGAAAATGAGTCGTTCTTGTTTAAATTTGATTTTAAACAGTCAGGGCATGTACAAGGAGAAAAAAATGGAGTTAATTGGGGAAGAAGAAAGATGAGAGAGAAAAAAAATTGGGGAAAGAAGAATTAAAAAAAGGAAAAAAAATTAAATGGAGAATTTGAAGAAGATTAAAGATGAAGAAGATGGAAAAAAATGAAGAAGGAGTAAATTGGGGAAGGAGAGATAATGGAAAAGAAAAAATTAAATGAAAAAAGAAAAAAAAGGAAAAAAAAGAGGAAAAATCATAAAAATGGAAAGTAAAAGGTCATTTTGCTGGTGAACGGTCATAACCGGTCATTTGGCCGAAATGGTGGTCACTTTTAAAACATGGTGGTTGTAATTCGCAAATCGTGACAGTAATTCGCAAAAGGATAAACATCAAGGCTGTAATTCACAATTAATTCTTTAGACTGAGAAAGAAATAAGCCATGAGCATTATGTGTCACTAAAATCCCAAAGAAGTAGCTCAAGGATCCAAGTTTGTTAATGGCAAATTTAGCAATCAACTTAGCCATGATAAATAAGAAGTTATCACAAATGTTATTCCTAAAGCCAATAGTGATCACAAAATGGGCAAAACACTGAAACCAAGCTCCAGGGGCCTACTTAAGGCCATGCAAAGATTTTCGTAACTAACAAACATAATTTGGGTGAATAGAATCACAAAAACCTATAGCCTGATGCATATATACTGTCTCATTAAGGTGACCATGCAGAAACGCTTTTTTAACAACCCGAATAGACGCCAATTTGACAATCAGAATAATAGTCTCATCACAATCAATACTATCTCGCTGAGACTTACCATCTCCCACCAATCGAGCTTTATATCGCTCAAAAGGCCCATCAAAATGTGTCTTATGCCGAAAATTCCACAAAAAAACGAATAATATTGACATTAGACAAATGAGGAACAAGCTTCCAAGTATCATTCTCAAAAAAAGCAACATATTCTTCTTGTATAACACGTTTCCAATTCGAGTCACGCAGGGCAATAAGAGGGTTTTTTGGGAACTTGAGAAGGAGAAGATGTAATGAGAAGAAAAGCTTGAGAAGAATATTTTGGATTAGGCTTGTGAAAAATCTCATGTTGATTACGAGTAGTCATGCCGGGAGGCATGGGAGCTAGGGTTTAGGAGGTGGTGTGGCAAAGAAGGTGAGATTTAAGGTTATGGACTATGGTCGAGAGTTGTGCTAGGGGCATGAGGTAGACCAGCGGAGACGGGAGGAGGACTAGGTGATTCGAGAGAGGCGAGCCCTGGCTCGTAAGGAGTAGGCCTAAGAAGTGTGGGCTGACATGGAGAGGATGGCCCAAAAGGAAGTAAAGTGGAATGGATAGCTTGGTCTGCTTGGATGAGTGCATTATGCTTGTTTTCATCAAGAAAGTTATAAGTAGTGGATGGAGAGGAGGAAATTTTTGTGAATTGAAACATTGACTCATCAAACATCACATGGTGAGACAAAATAACTTTTTGGAGGAAAGAACATAACCTTTGTAGCCTCGATGAGAAGAAGGCTAACCCAAAAAATACATGGTGTGGAACGAGTTTGTAACTTATGAATTTTAAAAGAGAAGGTGAGGGGATAACACAAACAACCAAAAATTCGTAAATGGGTATAAGTGTGGACTTGTAGATAAAGAATATAAGCCGAGTGAGATTTCCGAAGAGTTTGGAGAGAAAAATATTGAGAAGATATGTAGTAGTTTCGAAGGCGTGAATCTAAAGAGAAGGAGTAAGCGAGGCATGGCAGAGAAGAGTGCGAGTGACATTGTTATTATACTACAACAAATTCCACTTTTTGCGACATTGGATTTAATGACATTAAAAAAATGCCACTGATTTATATTTTTAGTGTCGTAATTATTTGATTTATTTTAAGTTCCACTATAATAAAATGATTTAGCGATACTTTATTCGGTCTTTAGTGGCATATGTAATTGTTGCTATAATCTGTAGTGACATTTATGCAAATGTCACTAAATCCTATGTCGCAAAAGGCTTTAGTGTGATATTTCATTATGCTGCTAAAGGGTCTAATAAATGTCACTAAATCCTCTATATATACTATTTGAAATTTAAAGTAGTGACATTTAAATTAAATGTCACTAAATATATATCTCTAAAAGCAAATTATGTTGTAGTGATAAAGCGTAT
Source organism: Amaranthus palmeri (assembly GCA_019776075.1). Taxonomy (NCBI): domain Eukaryota; kingdom Viridiplantae; phylum Streptophyta; class Magnoliopsida; order Caryophyllales; family Amaranthaceae; genus Amaranthus; species Amaranthus palmeri. The sequence continues at coordinate 598,312 of JAAKBH010000320.1, forward strand.
TTCGCATTTGAGATTTGGCATTTGAGGATTGTAATTAGAGATGGCAATTCAGTCCGAATCCGACCCTGGTCCGACTCGATTCGAGAAAAATCATCCGATTCGAGTCCGATGAAAAAATCATCCAACTCCGACTTTACGATCCGAGTTAGAGACGGACCAGAGTTGGACCTTATAAAAATCCGACACTCCGACCCGACTCTGACCCTAAAGGACATTCGACTTTGAATTTGACTTTTACACCAATATTTCCTCCGTTCCATAATATTTGCTACATTTTTCATTTTGGGAAATTTCATATTACTTGCTACATTTCCTTTTTAGTATAAAACCAATCATTTAAAGTTATACCTACTCCTATTTTTATACTACTCTATATCTAATTACTCCTATTTTTCTTTTTCATTTTTCAACAAATAATATTAAAAAAACAAAAAAAAAACTTCCCACCTATTACTCATCATTGTACAGTAACTTCTTAATCTTTTTGCCCATGCAATGGTAGCAAGTAAATCCGAACGGAGGAAGTATTTTGTTTCCTTTAAAACTCTAGACATGACTAATTCAAGCTCTCTTTCATACCAATTGTAATTTTCGATTTTGAAAAACTACTTGGCATTTTTAATTAGATTAATCAATCAGAATACGACAAATCTGATCAAGACAAATAAAATACGCGAACTTAAAATGCGAGAAAATTTTTTAAATTGTGGTCATAGGACTATTTCTCTTGTTAAACTTGAATTCAAAGTACATATTTTTGTTAAATTGTATTTGAAAAATACATTTTGTTAATTTTGTATGCTTTAGAATCATTAGTACAATATCACAACGATACTGTTTGATAATAATCCGACTCCGTTGGAGATCTGAGAATCCGAGAGTCCGAGTCGGGGCAAACATGGAGTATGCATGATCCGACTCCGAGTGGAGGTGGACTGAAAAATAAAGTTCGACTATTATCCGGAGCAAAGTTGAAGTATGTATAATACGAGTCGAGTCCGACCCATTGCAATCGCTAATTGTAATCTATGTTTTAGTGGTGGATTTGATAGGACCATTGAAGATAATGAATAGAAGTAAGTAGACCAAATAGAAAGAAGAAACAAGTAGGGTTAAAAATATAAGCACTTGATAGTTGATACCATTTTAGAATACTTGACTTCACCTTTCTTAATAATTAAGGTGTATAAATAATTAAATAGATACATGAATAATCTAAGTATGGCAACTAGAATAATTACATATTACACAATATATTATCATCATCATACCCATTGTATTCCGCTCATAGAAAACTATGATTAGGGTTGGGGAGGGAAGAGCGGCGGCAACTCATACCCATAGAGGAGAGTGCGATCAAAAATTCCCCGGACTTGAAAAAGGTTTTCAACGAGAGCGAAACCTGCAACTTACAAATATGCTTTTGTTTTTTGAGACCAATATCAGTACTTTTGTTTAAACAATACTAATTTATTAAGATCTCAACTATTTTGAGTTTGGTACATTTATTAAGTCAAAAATCTATTGAAGTATATTTTTGGATGCAATGCATCATACAAAGAGAAATTGAGTGATTGAGTGATTTTTTAGTCATTCTCTATAATTTTCAACATATTGCCATAAAAAGTATAAAAAAATCTCTAGCTTTAACAAATTAGGGGAGTAGTTAAAATTGACATTATTTTATTAACAAAACTATTTAAAAATAAAAAGGTACAATAAATCTCTATTATAACTTCTAGTTTATAAAAAGAATTTTAAATTTACAATTCCAAGTACATGTTCAAATGAAATTTTGAATTTAAGTTTAATAGGAATGTTACACTTTCTTCTTGGATTGAAATTATACACCTAACTATATGTAGAAATAGGTTCAACATTATACTTATTAAATCAAAGAACCAAAAATATACTCCCATGTCCTTATTTTCAAACTTTATTTTATTTTTATTTGTTCTATTAATCTTGCAAACTTTTTGCTTTGGCTATGGTCTCACTTTCATTTTTTGAATCTTACCACTCATTTATATTCTCTATACTCGTTTTTTGTCTTATCTTATTCTCCAATTTAATTTCTCTTTTCATTAAATTTCGCCTAGCATTAATTTATTTATCAACATGATTATAAAAATCACGATCTGGATAGTAGGATCGTATGATTACTTGTTAATTTTGCAAATTTGTAGGATTCAATCCCACAAGTTAATTTCGATCCTACGTAGCATTCCGAATCTGACAACCTTGTTTATTAATTTATTGATTTATTAAAAATTACCAAATTTAATTAATTTAATTATCACAAACATTGATGTTCGAGATTGCATTTTTTTTTTTTGAAAATATGTTCGAGATTGCGTTAGTGGAGTCAAACTTTTGGTGGGATCACGGCTGATAGTACATCACTTGATTGAATAAAAAGAAAACATAAAAAAGAAAAAGAAAAAAAAAAACTTTAAAAATAGAAGAAAAAGTCAAAGCTAAAGAAAAATAATGTGAAGAAGATAATGGAAATGGACCTTAAGTGATATTCTGCCAGTAATGTGAATGGTATAGAGTTCAGCAGGCCAACCTGGTTCCCTCAACCCCCACATGCATACAAATTTCTTGTTATGCTGCTTTCTTCCTCATTTTCTTATTCCTTCTTCAACTTTTTTAATTTTCTTTTTTTGTTGACTATAATTAATTTTATTATTTCTAAATTAATAAAAATAATTATATTTATAGTTAATAATGCAATTATCGTTATATTTTGTTGTTAATTATCAAACATATATATGAACACAAAATATGATATCAAACTAACTCGAAATATTTGACCCGAAAAAGACACGATGATGTGAATATATGTCTCTAGAGAGACTATGAGACTATCTTGCATAGGAGTATAGGACAAAGGCTTAGTAGGAAGTACAATTAGTGGACGATTTGAAAGTGATATCAAACTAGATTCCATCGCCAACTTGGCTAGAGCATTGTCACTTGGGTTAGCCTATTTAAACCCACCTCATACCTTAGACGAAATACACTCACATCTGAATCCTCAAATTTACATCTCTACTTTCTTGATTGTTTCGTGGTCAAATCATCTTTTCTTCCAGCTTCTTCAATCTTTTTCGTTCATTAATTAGGTTAGTCTTCTTTCAAAATCAACTTTTATGTTAAGAATGAATAATACTCCCTCCAATTTGCAATGTTTACCTCATTTAAAATATTTTATTTTAAGAAATGATAAAATTGACTAATAAAATATACACATGTGAAATCTCTTTAAATACATAATATAATTATTAATTCTTTCAAAATCAACTTTTATGTTAAGAATGAATAATACTCCCTCCAATTTGCAATGTTTACCTCATTTAAAATATTTTATTTTAAGAAATGATAAAATTGACTAATAAAATATACACATGTGAAATCTCTTTAAATACATAATATAATTATTAATGTATATTTTTATAATTTTTCATTAAGCGTATTTAAAGATATTAAAACTCAAATACTGCTTTCAAACTGCATAAAAAGTACACGAATAGACAAAATACATACGGATTCTCAAGTACAACATTATCGTAGGTATTTATAATATTCGTTACATTCTAATAAATTCGCTATAGTGGCAAATCTTCACCAATTTATTTACTTGCACTTTGATAAGGACTAAAAGCAAAAAAAAACACTGCAAAGGAAAATAAAATGGCCTTGATCGATCTCCGGCATGCCTATTATTTTTAACCTCGCATGTTTTTTTCCGCTTATTATTCTCTTTTTAGAAATTATGATGAACATGTACGAACAATATTTTTATAAAGAGAATTTAGACACGCCATTGCGAACAGAATAACACCGTATGAGACATAATACATCCAACTTGTCCATCATTGAGACAACCCATTATGAGACATAATACATCCAAATTAAATTGAAACCTGTTTAACAGTCGAACATCGTCTATGTTAGAACAAAGGGACCATGTCATATAGTCATAAGCAATTGTTCTTCCTAAAGATGAATAAAAAAAACAAGGATGACTAAAATTCTTCTAAATTTTTCAAGATAATTATTTTTCAAATAATTAAATGAAATATTTAACCCAAAAAAGACATGATGATGTGAATATATGTCTCTAAAGAGACTCAGAGACTATCTTGCATAGGACAAAAGCTTAGTAGGAAGTGCAATTAGTGGACGATAAATAAAGATAATTAGGAAATTGAAAGTGACATCAAACTAGATTCCATCGTCAACTTGCCAATAGCATTGTCACTTGGGTTGGCCTATTTAAACCCACCCCATACCTAAGACGAAATACACTCACATCTAAATCCTCAATTTCCATCTCTACTTTCTTGATTGTTTCGTGGTCAAATCATCTTTTCTTCCAACTTCTTCGATCTTCTTCGTTCATTAATTAGGTTAGTCTTCTTTCAAAATCAACTTTTATGTTACGATTGAATAATACTCCCTCCAATTTGCAATGTTTACCTCATTTGAAATATTTTACTTTAAGGAATGATAAAATTGACTAATAAAATATACACATGTGAAATCTCTTTAAATACATAATATAATTATTAATGTATATTTATTTTATAATTTTTCATTAAGCGTATTAAAGATATTAAGGAACGTAAATAATGCAATACAAATTACAATCGGGAATTTGTATCGAACCCTTTTGTGTGATGACAAAAAGGAAATTACAAGATGATTACAATACTTATAAAATAAAGAAGATTAGTTTGTAACAACGACCGTTACCCGGAAACTTGATACAAGTTGAAGGCGTGTGCTCACTATCCTTTTGTGATATTTCCCCCACAAAGGTACTTGGGTTTAGAAGTTGGAAATTTACAACGAGATACAATCAACTACAATACACCCTTAGTACTTAGGATGTATAACGTAATAACAAAATGTTTGAGAATTATAAGCAATGGAAAGCTAAGTAAGAGTTAATTACTCTCTTAGATTAGCAAGAACAAACAAGAGGAAGAAAGCAAGAATTCAGAATGAAGGTGCAAAGAATTCTTCATCCAAAGGTCTCTATTTATACTAAATAGAGGAGCCTTTGCACTTAATCACCATTAAGACCAAATTGATGATCATGAGTATCAATGCCTTAATTGTATAGCATAATTATCCTTAATACTCCCTAATAATACCAGGGATTATGAACATTAAGTCGAATCCAAGGCATTAACTTCAATGGAAACGGGAAGAAAGCAACGGTAAACTTTCCAGCTGCCATCGCCGAGTCGGCGATGGGCCCAAAGAAGGGACCGCCGACTCGGCGAAACCTTCTGACCAAAACCATAAGTTTCCAGTAGCTAACAGCCGACTCGGCTATAACTACAAAAGGGGGTCCGCCGAGTCGGCTGTCAGGCCTTCTTTGGCTCCCCATTTCCCTTGTCTTATCTTATCTTCCAAGGCCTTTCGGACCGAGTAAATTAATACGTATTTGGCCCACTACTTTAAAGTAGCTTTTAGTAATTTATTACGGACTTATAAATTGTCCCACTACCTTAGTAGTACTTAGTGATTATATTCAGGATTATTAGACACTAAATGTTCAACAATCCTCCCCCATTTTGGGTATCACTAGTGGAAAAAATCTCATTTGCTGCGGTTTTTTTTGTGGGTATTGGCTGCGGTTTTGTCTCGCAGCCCTTGGCGTAGCAGCAAATGAGAAAACGTTATTGGCTGCGGACATAAAAACCGCAGCCAATACCCATTTTTCAAAATTTTAAAAAAAAGCATGGGCTGTGGACATTTATAAAACCGCAGCCCTTATGTCACTTTTTTAATTTTTTTTTATTTTCGTTTTTTACTCAGAAACTTAAGAGCAAATTTACCCAGAAAAAAAAAAACGCCAACATCAAATTTACACTCTTGATTACACTCAAAAAGATTCAAAGAGCAAGAACAAGAACAGATTACACTCGAATTAACAAAAATAACATAAGAATCGAAAAATTAACAAAAACGAAAAAAAAACTTACAGGTTATCTTCAATAATAACAGAAGAAAAATTACAAAAAAAAATAAGAAGATGGATCTTCAAGATTACAGAAAAAAAATTACAAAAAAATAAGAGGCGTAGTGTTGAATCTTCAATAATAAGATAAGAAAAAAATTTAAAAAAAAATTACAAAAAAATAATAACAGAAAAAAATAAGAAAAATTAACAAAAACGAAAAAAAAAAATTAACAAGAACAGATTACACTCGAATGAATATGGATCTTCAAGATCTTCAATATCTGGATCTGCATTGAATCAAGCCATTTTCTTCCATTTTCTGAAAATCAAAAAATCAGATCTGGAAAGGCTTCTCCTTCTTCTTCCATTTTCTTCCATTTTCTGAAAATCAAAAAATCAGATCTGGAAAGGCTTCTCCTTCTTCTTCCATTTTCTTCTTCGATTTTCTTCTTAAATGGTTTTCGAAAAATCAGCACTTGAAGTTTGCAGCACTCGAAAAATCAATTGAGTGTTGAAGAATGAATTGTCTACAAAGAGCAAGAACAAGATCTTCAATGAAAAAATCAATTGAGTGTTGAAGAATGAAAAATCAGCACTTGAAGTTTGCAACACTCGAACAGAATCAAAGAGCAAGAACAAGATCTTCAACGAAAAAAAAATTAAGAATGAATTGAGTATTGAGAAATGAAGGCGCCAGCTAGGGTTTAGAGAAATGAGTATTGAGGCTCTTAGGGTTTCCTTAGAGAAATGAGTCTTGAAGAATGAATTGTCTACGGTTTTTATATGGAGGCGCCAGCTAGCTAGGGTTGTTTTTTTCTGATTTTTTTAGGGTTTAGGGCTGCGGACAGATTATAAAACCGCAGCCCTTTGTATAATTTTTTTTTTCCTGATTTTTTTAATTTTGAAAGCGACTTAGGGCTGCGGACAGAATAAAAACCGCAGCCCTTTCTTTATCTCAGTTTTTCAAAACACTTTTGGGCTGCGGTTAAGGGTAAAAACCGCAGCCCTTTAATAGTTTTTTTTTCCAAGCATTTATTACTCATATTGGCTGCGTTTTCCTAAAAACCGCAGCCAATAAGCAGCAGCCAATAGCTTTTTTTCCACTAGTGTATAATAAGTCTCTCATTTACCAAAACTCATAATACATTTCATGCATCAACGCTAATATCCCTACGGATTGAATTAACACCTAGTAAAACACACTTAACAATTGATCGAGCCAGAATTGATTTCCATAAGGAATTGAATCAAATGACCCTTCCAACCACTTGAAGATGTATTACACACAAAACAGATAACACAAAGTTATTAACTTGACACATTATAAGGCCGTGTCCGTATCTTATTCATAAGTTTATCATAGTCATTATGCCAATCTTGACTACTTGAAGCGGCCACACTTCAAACTTATATAGGTAGGTTCTCAGTACGTATAAAACATATCCCCGTGACGTGGATGTAACACCAAGAGCTCTTCAACCCTTGATCTTGAGAACTTTCAAGACGACTACCTTATTCCATCACGGTACAAAGCAACGATGGGTCATAAAACGAGTTGCTTTAACAAAAATCAAGAGGACTTTACCACATTGAATTCAGACACGATGTTACTCATGCGTGAATTGGGCCTTCCCAAATGATTTTATTGACATAAACCGATTTCAACTGAGGCTTTCTCAATTGAATCTCTATTCATGGCTTTCGTAAACGAATCAGCCACATTGAACTTAGTGTTCACATAGTCAAAAGTTATGACCCCGTTAATGATAAGTCCTTGCACTCGGCTATGCCTAAGAGCAATATGACGAGACTTACCATTATATACTTGACTATAAGCTCTACCTAAAGCCGTCATGCAATCCGCATGGATTGCCAGCGGTGAAATTGGCTTAGGTAATAAAGGTATCTCAAACATGAGATTCCTCAACCACTCTGCTTCATTGGCTGCTGAAGCAAGTGCTATGAATTCAACTAACATCGTAGAGTCGGCTATGCATGTTTGTTTCTTAGAGGACCAGGAAATGGCACCTCCCCCATAAACAAACACCCATCCACTAGTAGAAGAGTTATCCTCTTCATTAGTGATCCAGCTAGCATCGGAATAACCTTCTAGAATAGGAGGGTCTACGCTATACGCAATACCATAATCCTTGGTACGCAACAAGTATCTTAATACTCTCCTTATCGCCATCCAATGATGGGGACCCGGGTTACTAGTAAATCTACTAAGTTTACCAACCGCAAATGCTATGTCAAGCCTAGTACTAGTCATAGCATAAATCAAAGATCCTATAACCTTTGAATACTCCAATTGTGAAATTGGTTGACCGGTATGTTTTGCAAATTTCATACCTGGTTCCATGGGAATAGAGACCGGCGCTTTATCAAGCATATTAAACCGCTTAAGTATCTTCTCAATATAGTGAGCTTGACTTAACTTAATACGGTTGCCTTGTCTTATGATCTTTATACCTAAGATCACATCGGTCTCCCCCATATCCTTCATTTGAAAGGATCTAGACAGAAAGTCTTTTGTCTCTTGGACTTGTGCTTTACAAGTGCCAAAAATAAGCATGTCATCAGCATATAAACAAATGATAACGCCATTACCATGGCTATCAAACTTGCTATATACACACTTATCGGCTTGATTCAACTTGAATCCAAAAGACAATATGGTTTCATCAATTTTTGATGCCATTGCTTAGGTGCTTGTTTAAGTCCATATAAGGACTTTACAAGTTTACACACCTTTTGCTCCTGTCCTTTCAAAACAAATCTTTCGGGTTGTTTCATATAAACCTCCTCATCTAATTCCCCATATAGAAATGCGGTTTTAACATCCATGTGATGTATTTCTAGATGATAGATCGTAGCTAACGCTACCAATAACCGAATAGTGGTTATTCTTGCAACCGGTGCATATGTATTGAAATGATCGATACCGTGCTTTTGTCTAAAGCCTTGTGCCACTAAACGGGCTTTGAACTTATCAATAGTACCATCGATTTTCATTTTCTTTCTGAAAATCCACTTGCAACCGATTGGTTTATAAGTAGGAGGAAGATCCACTAACACCCAAGTGTTATTTCCCATGATGGATTGCTTCTCATCAATAGCTTCTTTCCAAAAAGCGCTATCATGTGATGCCATAGCATCACTATAAGTCAATGGGTCACCTTCCACATTATATAAATATGGAATGCTAGAAGATACTTCACTTCTATCACCTTCAACCAAGTATACTTGGAAATCCGGTTCAAAGCTTTTAGCTTTCCGTTGTCTCTTACTCTGTTTAGGAATAGGATTAACTAAATCTTGCTCATCTATTTATTGACTTTCATCAACATCTAGAAGTGAACCTTGTTGACTATCATCAACATTGTCATTGGTACAAATTTGTAGATTTCTTTGTCTACTCAATGATGAAAATCTATTTTCGTCAAAAATCGCATCTCTTGACTCTATAATCGAATGAACGATATATAGTCATTTTGTTCTATAACATAGAACCTATAGGTTTTGCTATGAATAGCATAGCCTATAAAGATGCATTCAACACCTCATTCATCGAGTTTCTTTTTCTTGTTACCGGGCACTCTTACAATGGCCCTACAACCCCAAACCTTAAGATAGCTTAAGTTTGGTTTCTTTTTGTACCAAAGTTCATAAGGAGTTTCCTTATTCGTTCTCATTGGAACTCGGTTAAGAATGTGACAAGTCGTCAACATTGCTTCACCCCAAAATCCATCACTCAAACCCGAGTAGGATAACATGGAATTAACCATCTCTTGTAGAGTACGATTTTTCCTCTCCGCCACACCATTTGATTGTGGTGCATAACCGGCGGTGGTTTCATGTATAATACCCATTGAATTAAAAAAGTTAGGATCATAATATTCACCTCCTTTATCGGTTCTTAACCTTTTAAGTTTACTACCAATTTGTAATTCTACTTTATTTTTGTAAACTTTAAAGTGTTCAAGAGCCTCATCTTTTGTATGTAAAAGGTATACATAACAAAACTTTGAGAAATCGTCAATAAAAGTTATTACATAATTTTTATTCCCCAAAGACGGTGTACTATGAAAATCACAAAGATCACTATGGATTAACTCCAAAATTTCGGTTTTTCTTTCAACACTTTTAAAAGGTGTTCTAGTGATCTTATTTAACATGCACGTTTTACAATTCTTAGACATTTTAACACACATAGGAATGAGTTCATGTTTAGACATAAAAGAAACTTTGTCAAAATTTACATGTCCTAGTCTAACATGCCACAAGTAATGTAAATCATCATTTTCATTCATACTCAAGACATTACATATAGAATTTTTATTCATGTCTAAAGAAAGCTTAAAAATACTATTACATAGATAAGCACGACCAATAAACAAATTATTCTTAGAGATAATACACCTATGACCTATCGGCTTCAAACACTAGTTTGTAGCCCAATCAATTCAAAATAGGACCCGAGACTAAATTTCTACCTATTTCGGGTGCAAAATACACATCTCTTAAAACTAAGAGATTTCCCGAAGTAAACAATAGTTCAACTTGTCCTTTGCCTTGGACCATGATAGGTGCATGGTTTCCCATGTAGAGATGCTCCCAATCAACAACCTTGTTAAAGGATTTGAACCATTGTGTATAATTGCAAACATGTCTCGATGCCCCCGAATCGATCCACCAAGACAAAGAATCATCCTGTATAGCACTAATATTATTATTCATAGATGAAAAACTTATATTAGAATTTTCATTCAAAAATGCAAGATTACCTTGAGTGGATGGTCCTTTGCTTGTTGAAGCTTGACCACTCCCCTTTGCCTTCTTTTGCTTGTTCTTTAGAACAAAGCAATTTTTCCTTCGGTGCCCGGGTTTACCACACTCCCAACATACCTTTTCGACATTGGGAATAGTAGCCTTGCCCTTGGAAGAATCATTTCTCTTCCTCTTATCTCCGGGACGGGATGGTGGTTTTCCTTCCCCAACCATGTTGATAGTAGCAACATTAGGATTTTCATCCTTTCGGTTCTCATGAACCCGAATGCTAGACTCGACAATAATATGTTGTCCAAGATCGGAGAGTGTAATCTCCTCTCTTTTATGCTTAAGAGCATGTCTAACATCCCTCCAAGAGGGAGGCAATTTGTCTATTATACTCGAAACAAGAAACACTTCATCAATTTCAATTTTATGCAATTTAAGAATTAAAATTGATCATTTATAGGGCGATCTTCTACCATTTTGTAAGAATTAAAATTACTTACTAGGAACTTTTTGGAGCTAGCATCCTCCGCCATGTACTTATTCTCCAAAGCATCCCACAACTCCTTTGCGGAATCATGGCATTGATAGATGTCAAACAAGGCATCTTGCATGCCATTGAGGATGTGACCCCGGCAAATGAAGTCATCGTTGTCCCATTTGGACCTTTTCCGATTTTGTTCAAGCACCTCGGTCTCCGGATCATCCGGCTTAGGTGCATCCGTCTTAGGTGAACTTATCACATAAGTCGCGTTCAAGTTAGTGAGCATAAACATCATCTTCATTTACAACGTCTAAAGTCGACGCCGACAAACTTTTCTAACTTAGCAAAGTTAGAGGTGAAATCCTTCATTGTTGCCATCGATGAAGAAAAGATATCACAAAAGATTATTAAGCAACGTAAATAATGCAATACAAATTACAATCGAGAATTTGTATCAAACCCCTTTATGTAATGACAAAAAGGAAATTACAAGATGATTACAATACTTATAAAATAAAGAAGATTAGTTTGTAACGACGACCGTTACCCGGAAACTTGATACAAGTTAAAGGCGTGTGCTCACTATCCTTTTGTGATATTTCCCCCACAAAGGTACTTGGGTTTAGAAGTTGGAAATTCACAATGAGATACAATCAACTACAATACACCCTTAGTACTTAGGATGTATAACGTAATAACAAAGTGTTTGAGAATTATAAGCAATGGAAAGCTAAGTAAGAGTTAATTACTCTCTTAGATTAGCAAGAACAAACAAGAGGAAGAAATCAAGAATTCAGAATGGAGGTGCAAAGAATTCTTCATCCAAAGGTCTCTATTTATACTAAATAGAGGAGCCTTTGCACTTAATCACCATTAAGACCAAATTATTGATCATGAGTATCAATGCCTTAATTGTATAGCATAATTATCCTTAATACTCCCTAATAATACCAGGGATTATGAGCATTAACACGAATCCAAGGCATTAACTTCAATGGAAACGAGAAGAAAGCAACGGTAAACTTTCCAGCTGCCATCGCCGAGTCGGCGATGGGTCCAAAGAAGGGACCGCCGACTCGGCGAAACCTTCTGACCAAAACCATAAGTTTCCAATAGCTAACAGCCGACTCGGCTATAGCTACAAAAGGGGGACCGCCAAGTCGGCTGTCAAGCCTTCCCTGGCTCCCATTTTCCCTTGTCTTATCTTATCTTCCAATGCCTTTCGGACCGAGTAAATTAATACGTATTTGGTCCACTACTTTAAAGTAGCTTTTAGTAATTTATTACGGACTTATAAATTATCCCACTACCTTAGTAGTACTTAGTGATTATATTCAGGATTATTAGACACTAAATGTTCAACAAATGTTCAACAAAAGATATAAAAGCTCAAAATGCTGCTTTCAAACTGCATAAAAGTACACGAATAGACAAAATACATAAGGATTCTAAAGTATAACATTATCGTAGGTATCATAAAACATATTAAAAGGACTGAGATTAATTACACATGGCATCTTCTCTATCAACACTGTCACCTGTCGGATAATGATAGGCTTTGGATATTCATATTTTCTCAAATTGGCATTTACTCAAATAGGCTTTTAATTCAAAAGAGTAAGTAATTTAATTTTAAAAAGTAAGTAATAGGGTAATAATCTTTGACCATAAGTAAAAAGTAACTGTGGAAAATTAGAAGTAATTTAATTTTAAAAAGTAAGTAATAGGGTAATAATCTTTGACCATAAGTAAGTAAATAGGCATTTAATTCAAAATTGCATTTACTCAAATAGGCATTTAATTTAAGGAGGTAAGTAATAGGATATTGACCATACGTTGAAAAAAAAATAACAGGCTAATTATTGTATTTTAATTGGTTTACATAAATGGTCAAACTTTTTAAGAGGCAACTTTATTAATCATACAAATCAACTATCCAAAATGGGAGAATGAGATTTGGCGAATATCAAAAGAATAAGTAATTTAATTTTAAAAAGTAAGTAATAGGGTAATAATCTTTGACCATAAGTAAGTAAATAATAACTGTGGAAAATTAGAAGTAAGTAATTTTAAAAATGGGAGTAATAGGTTAATAATCTTTGACCATAAGTAAGTAAATAGACATTTAATTCAAATTGGCATTTACTCAAATAGACATTTAATTTAAGGAGGTAAGTAATAGGATATTGACCATACGTTGAAAAAAAAAATAATAGGCTAATTATTGCATTTTAATTGGTTTACATAAATGGTCAAACTTTTTAAGAGGCAATTTTATTAATCATACAAATCAACTATCCAAAATGGGAGAATGAGATTTGGCGAATATCAAAAGAGTAAGTAATTTAATTTTAAAAAGTAAGTAATAGGGTAATAATCTTTGACCATAAGTAATTAAATAGTAACTGTGGTTAACAATCATCCTTATATTTTGAGTAAATTAGAAAATTTAATATACTAAGTAATATATTTGTGACAATTTATAAAATTACAGAGTTTATTTATATATATAACTGTCAAAATTGAGTTTTTATACTGCATATTATCCTTGAAATTTTTAATATCATACGTATATATATATATCGATGCTAAAAAAACCGTGCGTTGCACGGGTTTCTACACTAGTTAATAATATTTGCTATATTCTAATAAATTTGCTATAGTGGCAAATCTTCACCAATTTATTTACTTGCACTTTGATAAGGACTAAAAGTAAAAAAAAAAAAAAAAAAAAAAAAAAAAAAAAAAAAAAGAAAAAACTACATACAATGGAAAATAAAATGGCCTTGATCGATCTCCGGCATGCCTATTATTTTTAACCTCGCATTTTTGTTGATGCTTATTATTTTCTTTTTAGAAATTATGATGAATATGTACGAACAATATTTTTATAAAGAGAATTTAGACACGCCATTACGAACAGAATAACACCGTATGAGACATACATTACGAAAAGAATAACACAGAATAACACAATTCATACATACCTCTTTCTCCCATGTGGCCAAGCCTCAAGTGCCAAAGCTTTGTTTCTTCATCGGACATTGTAGTTGTGGAAACGTTTGCGGAGCCGGAGATTGTAGAACCATTGAGAGCGTACAAACTCCCATTCATCTTCCCCTTCATCACAACTAGTGACCCCTTCGCAACTTTCAATATTCCACCTTCACAAGTAATCTTACATCCGATTTTATCAAGAGTACCTAAAGATATAAGATTCTTTTTCAAACCCGGAACATACCTTACATCGGTCAAGGTGCGCTCCATTCCATCGAACATCTTTATTTTCACGTTCCCAACTCCAACAACCTTGCATGTAGTGTTGTTTCCCATGGTCACATTTCCCCCATCAACACTTTCAAATGTTTGGAAGAAAGTTTTGTTGGGAGTCATGTGGAATGTGCACCCCGAGTCAAGAATCCAAGCATCATCATCTTTGTACCCGTGTGTGGCTACCAAAACGCCACCATCATCACTATCATTGACGTAACTGGCATCGGCATTGCTAGTTCTGTCCTTTGCCCCATTATCACTAGCATTCTTCTTCTTCCATTTTCAACAATCCTTCTTGATGTGGCCTTTAAGCTTGCAATAGTTGCAAGTCTTGTTTTTGTTGTTAAGCCCTCGTGACTTCGATCTCCCTTTACCCTTGTTTCTACTCCCACTAGTGGAACCTTTCTCTTGTGTCCTTCCCCTTACAGATAAACCATCACTAGCACCATTTTGTGACTTTTGTGACAATTGAGTATCGATGAGATCTCTTTGTGTTAAAGCATTTTTAACATCATTGCTACTCAAATTATCCCTACCATAGAGAAGAGTTTCTCTAAAATTTTTGTAAGGAGGTAGAGAACATAAGAGGTAAATAGCCAAGTCTCACCATCAAGCTTGACATTAATGTTTTGTAAACCCATAACAATAGAACAAAACTCATCTAAGTGAGGTTTTAAAGGTTTACCTTCCTCCAAGCGTAGATCTTAGAGTCTACTCTTCAAAAGTAGCCTATTGGTGACACTCTTGGCCATATAGAGTGACTCTAATTTCTCCCATATCGCCTTGGTTGTTGTCTCCTTAACAACCTCTCTTAGTACTTCATTGGAAAGGCATAATTGAATTGCCGAAAGCGCTTTTGAATCGATCTCTTCCCATCTTGCCGTGGTCGTACCTTACGACATATTGTCTACACCATTAATGGCCTTTTGCACGCCATTTTGGATCAAACTTCTCAATGTCTAGTTTCATTGACGACATGTTTCACCAAATAACAACTCCGTTAGCACCGTAAGATCAACTTGGCTCTTATACCAATTAAAATAATTGTTAAGATCGATATAATGTTAAGAACTTTGATGAACGATAGGAAATGCAACAAACTAGCAAATGTAAGAACGAAAATAAAATTGCAAAGAGACACAAAGATTTAAGGAGGTTCACCCAATGATGGCTACGTCCTCTGTGGCGTGTAATTGCTTGCTTGTATTATATTATGTGAGTAGGGATGGCAACGGGTCGGATCTGGACCGAGTCTAGGTGGACCCGGATCCAGATCCGTTTTCAAGAACAGGGTCCAGATCCGGATCCGCGGGTCTGAATTTTCAAGGTCCAGATCCGGATCCATGGATACTGCGGATCCAGTATCGGGTCCGGGTCCAAAACGGGTCTGACTTGTTTTGCTCTTTTTTTTTATTTTCGATTCGTTTTGAGATTGCCATAATGCTATTCATTTACAAATAATAATAAAATATATAATTTCACAATCGATTACTAAAAAAATATTATACAACTTAAAATATTATATAATTAATTAAGAGAACATAAAAGAGTGGGAAATCGGGAATTAAGTAAAATGAGAGACGTGGTCACGTGAGAGAGTGGAAATTAAGTGGGAGTGGAGTGGAATTAACTGCACAGCAATGACTTTTAATATTATAATTTGATTAAGTGATTTAATTAGAATAAGATTTTCCATTTCACTAATTTTAGGTTTTGCTTCCTTTACCTTACTGCCTGTAGATTTCACTAACATGTCAACAGAAGCATATGTACTAATCTCCTTGTCTGAAAAATTCCCAACTACTGCTGCTTCATTAGAATAAGATATATATATATTTAATATATAAATAAATAAAACGGGTCCCCAGATCCGCGGGTCCGGGTCTGGGTATTTTTTTCAGACCCGGATCCGGATCCGTGGAATTTATTTGGACCCGAACCCGACCCGGATCCGACGGGTCTATTTTTTTAAGACCCAGATCCGTGAAAACGGATACGGATCCACGGATCCGGGTCGGGTCCAATACCCATTGCCATCCCTATATGTGAGGAAATCACTCTTACAATAGAGAATTACAATGATGTAAGAGATAAAACAAAAGGCTATATGTTTGGCTTAGGGGTTGTGTTTGATGTGTTAGTTTAATCACTCTAACTCACTATCTTTTTTTTTTTGAAAATTAGGGAAATATATAAAAGGGAAGAAAAAACATCACATTGAAACATGGGAATTTATAATGCAAGATTACTCTAAGATTTACATAAGAATCAATGTGGGTAGTAATTGACATAATAAACAGCATTATGAGACTTAGCCAACTGATATTCAATGAGTTGTAACTCCCCAAAGTACTTGATCCGTCAAAAATAACATCCAATGTTGTCGGAGAGTCCGCTTGGCCAGGTCGAGCGAAGTAGGTGGGTCGAGCGGCGGGTCGAGCAGAGAAACAAAAGCTACTGGATACATTCTGATTTGTTGCCTACCAAACAGAACATTTTGCTCGGGTAGAGCGGATCAGCTCGAGTTGAGCGGCCGGTCGAGCGAAGGTCAAGCGACCACCAGATCCCTCCTGTGCAGTTTCTGTTCAACTTGCATAGTAGATCATCTTTACATTTCTGCATAACTCATCATAAAACCCTTCATAACTCATCATAAAAACCTCAATTAAGTGTCTAATCAATTCACCAATTAATCTTAACACTTAATCTCCACATTCAACACATACATTAAGTTATCAACTTAAAACCCATTCATGACCTCCATAGGATTCCATCCCATAAGTCACCCATGAGTGCACATCATCTTAACATTTCTGCATAACTAATCATAAAACCCTTCATAACTCATCATAAAAACCTCAATTAAGTGTCTAATCAATTCAACAATTAATCTTAACACTTAATCTCCACATTCAACACATACATTTAGTTATCAACTTAAAACCCATTCATGACCTCCATAGGATTCCATCCCATAAGTCACCCATGAATGCACACATCAATAATGTGCACTCAAGTCACATATTCATAACATCAATAATGTGCACTCAAGTCACATATATATATATTTTGATGACGTTTGTAATAGAATTTAAGCGTATATTAATGACGTTATGTGGCTATAGATGTTAAATTAGTATTAAATATTTAAAAATACGATAATAACTCTCTTACAAATATACGAAAAATATAATAACTTACAAAAGGTTCAGATTTAAAAATCAAAGAAACTTTTTTTAGACCCATTAAGGACTCATTAAAGACGCTAAATCCATTATATCCAAAAGGTTTGGGTCTGGCTTTGAAAATTTTGGACCCTTAAGGTCCAGATCAGGGTGTGGATCACTAAAAATTAAAATGGTTCGAGTCCGTATCTCGTTGGACCGGTTCCAAACCCACCCCATGACCGTCCTTAACTGGGAGTGGCCTTTACTCTTTTTTTTTTAATACCAAATGCTGCAGCTAAATAATTGCAATGGCGGGAGCATAACAAAATAAATGGTACAAAAAAGACACTACATAACACAGGCCAAGAAAGATATGATTTAAATATTGTAGTTGTTTGATCAATTAACAAACATTAGCTGGAAAGATCATATGCCCCAATACGCAATAGACAACAGCCAAATATTCTCCAGGATAAATATTTTATCAGTAGATATAAATAAAACAAAGCAAAATTTTCAAACAAAAATATAAAAAAATCCCCACCCAATCAGAATATATCCACCAACTTATATAAAATGATCAAAAGCCAAATTCCAATAAGTTCATGGAATCCCCAACCTCTTTACATAAAACCACCCATAAAATCCCACCATTTTTTTGTCCCTCTCAAAACTAATTCACACATGTAACAGTGAACCCAATTTTTTAGGAGAAAAAAAATATTAAAATCAAATTTAACCTCAAAAAATTGTAAAAAAAAAAAGGAAAAATAATAAAAAGAAAAACTAAACATGCACTGTTCTTCTCAATCTAGCTCCATTTCCACATTCTCTGGGCAATTTATACACTTAATTTTGCCCCCTGTGCATTTTTCTCATGGCGTAACAGAAGAAGGTGGTGTCCGCGACTCCTTGGGCGGGGTATACCCATCAGACCCTTTGGACGGGTCATCTGACGACTGCCGGATACCATCGTCTGTGTTACTCTCACTCCGGTTCATTTCTTCAATCATGCGTAGGGCATCAGGCATAGAGGGTCGTTGATCAGGCACGGTTGAGACACAAGCCATTGCTATTTGCAGAAGTTGTACCATTTCCTCTTCAATATTGTGGTATCTCATAAGCTCAACATCAAAAACCTCGGCAGTCCATTCTTCACGGACAACTGACTGTACCCACCTAGGAAGGTCGATCCCCTCATCTCCTAACGAAGCTTGGTTCGGGGATTTTCCTGTAAGAAGTTCTAAAAGAAGAACGCCAAAGCTATACACGTCAGATTTGAATGTTGGTTTTAGGGTTTCTACAACCTCGGGGGCTCTATACCCAGCAATGCGGTTGTTATTAGAGGTAGTGTTGGGGGAGAACAAAGGAGTGAGTCCAAAATCGGATATTGCAGGGTCTTGGTTGGAGCGCAAGAGGATGTTAGATGATTTTATGTTGCCATGGACGAGATTGTTTGATACATGAAGGTAAGCAAGGCCTCGAGCAGTACCAAGGGCTATCTTCATCCGGTTATCCCAGTCTAGAGATGTACGTCCAGCACCTCTGCTTCCTGCAATTTCGCAAACCAGTATAGATAATCCCAAGTCACATACACTGCCGGAATCAAACTCAAACTTGACACAAAATTAGGCATTTAATTAGGGACAAAAAACAAAAATTTTTAAGCATTAGCAGTACAATAACATCTCGTATGGTAGTTAGACGTAACAAACTAAAGCAGGGAAAAGCCACAGCAATTAAGAAACGTAAACAGCGTCAATGAACAAATGACGATACATTATTAGCTCCATACAGCCATAACTTGAGTTGATGAGCGAACTGTGTGGTAGATTAGTATTTGTCATTGTCTATCTATCTATTACCTTTTTTTCTTTAATCACTATCATGTGTTATCTAATACCTCCAAGGATACAGACAAAGTGGATCTTAGTTCAACACAAGATGTGGGTTTGGTGTACTTTTGGCTTCTAAGTATTTGAAGAAGGCATTTGAAGGTCACATGGGTACAAATACATGCAGTCATTCACACTTGCACCCCATTAACACTAAACATGTCCTTTTCATAAAAGGCATGGTTATGTGTGAGAGGTCAGGGGAGGTTCTGAGCATGTTCAGCATGTTCCATCGCACAGGGCCCCAAAAAATTTTGGGGGCCTCAATATTAACTTACGTAATAGGGAATACAATATATTTAGTGTCTAAAGATACAAAATTGATAAAAATATATCATAATTTTCGAAATTGCACAGGGCCTTTAAAAAAATTTTCAACTTTTGCTCCGCCCCTATGAGAGGTGGTAAAGAAAATGACAAGAAAGAGCATCTCTGATTATCCCCATCCCTAAACAAGTCGTAATCTTGATCAGACCACTTTATGTTTAAAGGTTTGTTTGACAAATGTTTGTTCAGTTGAACGATGTTTGATTCGACCAGTTGGAAGTAAATAGTTGGTAAGCCAATTATTTAACCTAGCTCTTTAAGTCAGCTGTTACGGAGATGTTGGTTGTTTATTAGAGAAAAGTAGACTAAAAAGTCAAAGCCAAAAAAATACTCATGGTTAAGAGAACGATGTCGACTTGATCACTTATTGACCAAAGTGAATTTCATAGTAGTCTTCAAAATTGAACATAGATGAAAGCAAAAGGAAAGTCTCATTTTCATTAGGTCTTCTTTCATTTGTAATGCTTCTATCACTCAGCCAAAAACAGAATTATTGACACTACCAAACTAAACATCTATATTATTTTACTCAAAAACGGCTCTTTCGGTTCTCATTAACCAAAACAAGGCACATAAGTCACACGTTCTTCACCAACAGCCACAAAAGTGTCGCATTATTTACCACTAAAACAGTTGCCTAAAGTTAGAAATTTTTCCCAAGGGAACTCCCCAAATTACGCACCCATATCTAGAATACTAATCAGCTTTCTCTACACAAAAAGAGAGCACCCCAAAACTTAACACATGCTTTTTAGCTCTATGGTCCCCAAAAGAACAAAATTTTATATCTATAACTAAAAAGTCTAAACTACCCTTCAGAATGGTTTTCATTGAATGTCGATGTAGAACCGAAAAATAGGTTGTATCGTGTAGAATTCGTGTTTGTGTTGTTAGATAAATACATCGAGAATCCTTGAAACTACTTGACCGAATTAAAAAGCGGATCAAGAACGCTTTGACTATCACCCGATCTTCATCTAAACGGTTAGTCGTACAGAGTATCGAATTACTTAACCCATATAAACTAAATATCATTTAACTTTAATCATATATCACTTTTTCGAATTATGTATGCTACATTATATTCCAAATACCTTTAATATTTTTCTAAAATCTTAAAAGTTTATAATTATTCTAGTTTAGTGTTAGAAAACTTAACACTAATTGGACTCATTTATTAAATGTTAAGTTCATATTGTTCAACGGATCAAAGTGTTTTAGCACTAAGCCTTATAGCAGAAATTCCTAATCAATCACCATGATTTGTAAATCAGCAAAAAAACAAAAAGAATAATAGCAAAATAAACAAAACCAAAAAGGTAAACTAAAATCACAAAACTCCCACCCTTTCAAATCCCACCGCATAAGAGTGATTTATTGAGTTCACAAATCATCGTTATTAACCAAGACTTACTCATATACTTCCTCCGTTCCATAATACTTGCTATATTTTCCATTTTGGAAAATTTCATATTACTTGCTACATTTCCTTTTTAGTAAAAAACCAATCATTTAAAGTTATACCTACTCTTACTTTTATCCTACTCTATATCTAATTACTCCTATTTTTCTTTTTCATTTTTCAACAAATAATAATATAAAATTCCCAAAAACTAACTTTCCACCTACTACTCATCATTGCACGGTAACTCCTTAATATTTGTGCCCATGCAATGGTAGCAAGTAAAGCATAACGGAGGAAGTATCAGGGTACAATGTGAACTTTTGACGGCTCCACCAATATTAAACAATGGTCAATCAACTCCTCCAAAGCAATTTCTAGGTTTTGATGAAACATTGCATAATGTAACTTTTATTTTACCATACTTTTTCTTTTCCTTTTACTTTTTCATGATTTTTATGTAATTTATTAGGTGAGCAATGTGAAAGACACTCATGAAACAGAGTGGCTTGGCACAAATCATTCAAAAGGAGGTTATACTACCTAAGTCACAAGGACTTTGTCGGTGCTCAAAATCATGAAAGGGTATGTTGCAATCTTGGTCCCAACTCACAACCCTTATATTCCAATTTTCCATTATTAACTAAAATATTCATTCAAAAAAACAAAAAAATACCCTTCTCCCATTGTTGGCCAGCTCAACTATCTACTCATCTCAAGTACTAGTGAGCTAGAAGCAACCAAAATAAGCATAGAAATCTATCATCTACTATATTCTTTACCCACCACCATAAAAAACACATTATCAATAATTTCCCAAAAAAATAAAAAGACTCAATTTCTATTTCCTACACTACTTTACTATTCTTGATTAAACCCTAAACAATAAAGGGCAGCTTGATGAACAAAACATGGGTCCCACCACACAACACATCAAGATCTGAACCAGTGTACCAAAACTCTCCTTCATTCTACTCTAAACACTCAGTACTAAGTAAGGAATTACTCCATTAAAATGGCAATAATGACTCAAATCAACTCAACAATTAGAAAATCAAACAATATGATAGTAATTTGGTTAGTAAATCAAAATGCAATTAAGAGAATAGATTCATACCATGCAATAGGGAAGATAAGCTACCACCAGGCAGATAATCAAACACCAATAATTTCTCATCTTTAGAGTAGTAATAAGCTCTCAATGGCAGCAAATTTTCATGTTTACACTTCCCTAACACCTCCATTTGCACATCAAATTCCCTCTTGCCAGCCACAACATCCTTAAGCCTCTTCACAACCACCGTAGTACCTTCCTCCAGCACCGCCTTATAGCTCGTTCCTATACTCCCTTTCCCCAACACCTCAGCAGAGGCCCTTAGCAGATCTTCAAGATCAAAACTATAGGCACCACCACTAACAAACACTAGTCTATTCCTCTCCCCGCCTTCTGGACCAGTTCCACTGGTTAGATCTTCTTTTGAAGATGATGTGCCAGCTTCCCCTGCACCCACTGCCCTTGTGCCTACCACTCCCATGCCGGCAGATTTAGCAGTGGTTGTAGAAGAAGAACCTTTATCTCTTCTCCTCTTTAATAGGCAGAACATTAAGAATAATAGTAACAGTAATAGTACTAATGCAGCTGCAACTGATATACCGATAATTGCTCCTTTGGATAGCTTCTTCTTTCCCCCTACCTCTGCCGGGGAAGAAGGAACTACAGCCATTGGTGAGGGTGATGGTGAAGGAAAAAAGGATGAGTTACATGGTGGTAATGGGTCACCACATAACTGTAAATTACCCACAAAAGACGTTTCTGGAAATTTCTTGAGAGTTTCTGGAATTGAACCATTTAGGGTATTATTAGCTACATTAAAATCAGTTAAATCGGCATTAATACTCGGAATTTGACCCGAGAAATTGTTGTTTTGTAAAAATAACCCGTTTAATGAAGTCAAGTTATTGACCGCAAATGGGATTTCCCCTGAGAAATTGTTATTGGACAAGTCAAGACGAGTCAACCGAGTTAACTGAGTCAAACTCGTCGGAAATTTCCCAGAAAGCTGATTGTTTCCAATGTAAAGAGCACGGAGAAAAGTAAGGTTAGAGAAATCAGAAGGGAGATTTCCAGTAAGACTGTTGGAATGAATGCTGAGAACACGAAGCTCTGATAAACGTCCGATTGTGTTTTCAGGAATGGGACCCACTAATCCAACAGCAGGAAGACGGAGGGAACGAACATGGGTTTGGGCCGGATCACAGAAAACTCCGACCCATTTACAAACCGAGTCGGATGCATTCCATTGGATACGGGGAGAGTGAGGGAGTTTAGAAAGGAACGCTTGGAGTGCTTGCTTGTCCTGAGTTGGCTCAGAATGAGATCGGTGAGTGAAGAGCAGTAAGAAAAGGATTATGAAGAATGAAAATGAGGAAATTACCCTCATTGTTGTGACCTGTGAGTATGTTTTAGAGAAAGAAAGAGAAATGGAGAGAGAAAGAAGTAGTTATAAGGAGATAGTAGAATGGCGAGAAGCCATGTGAGGGAAAGAGAAAAGGAAAAAGGGGTATCACGAGAAACACAGAGAAGAAGGAGAGGACAGAAGAGTGAAGTGGAGGAGGAGAGAAATAGGAAATTTTTTAGGGTTGTTTGGTGGATAAACAAGTGAGATGATCTGGTACCACTTTTTTTTTTCTGAAATGGTAGTGTTAGGTTGAGAATTTTGAAAAAAAGGAAATAATTGATTGTTTTTAATTTAATTTAATTTAATTTAATTTAATTTAATTTAATAGTGTTAGTATTGGACTAGTAGTGTAACTACTTCACTCATGTTTAGTAATTAGTGGTGGCGCGTACGGTTTGATGGGAGTACCAATTAGTTCTTAACACTTTTTTTTTTACGTATGTTATGATTCGCTACTATAGGTGTTCTAAACAGACCCGATGATCTGATAGACATCTGATTTTATAATCGAATTCGATTTGATCCGACTTAAAAATCGATCTGCAATTATGTAAAAATCAATGTGAACACAAAATCCGATTTTGAACCGACCCGAAATCAGCCCGATGACCCGAATGAACACCTCTATTCTCTACTAGTTTAATACTCCATTTTATTCACCTTACTTGTTTCATTTACCTTTTTTACATATGTTGAGGTAATATTTTAATATTTAATAATTTTAGTTGTACATAATTTAAAATTATTAAAATTTGATATTAATAATATTTGCATTGTGACGAATAAAATAAGAATAAAATATAAATTAAGAATTATTAGTGAATAGTAATTAAAAAGTAAATGGAACAAATAGGAAGAATAAGAGGGAGTATTAGTCGGATTGAATTAAAGAGAAAAATACTCTTTTTATATTTTTATAAAATTCTCCTAATGATTGTTCACGAAAATTAAAAAAATTAAATATTTTACATGGTGAATAAATTATATTAATAAATAAATATAATTTATGGAGAAAAAGTAAAAATATAAACATTAAAAATAATTAAAAAAAATTAGTGAAAAAAAATGTATGGATCATAACTTATCAAAATATTAATGAAGTCAGTGAAAAACATGTGCGGACCATAAAAAATATAAAAATGATAAAAAAAGTTAGTGGAGGAGTAATTTTTTAAGAAAAATATAAATGAAAAATTGATAAATAATCCAACTTTTCACTTATCCCATGTGAATAATTCATAATCCAACTTTTCCCATTTTTCCATCCCTACTACAAGTCTACAACATTTAATGCCCAAATAACGGCTAGTTGGGTTATAAAAAAAATATGCAAGGTCAAAGACAAGCTTAGTCCTTAATAAACACACCGACCTACTCAATCACAAAAGTATACAATGACCTCACAAGATTCGGGGAGCGAGTACGATGGAACAACATAGTTTGGAGCAGTATCGCTACTCCTAAAGTAGGTTAATTGCAGGGCTTGCGTCCAACAACCGACTGAAAAACAAAACAACGCCTCAAGCTAGTAGGAGTTGTGGAGAATGACAATTGTCCAATATGCTGCCTTGAAAGCGAGATGGTGGGTCACCTTTTCTTCAACTGCTCCTTTAGCAAAGGATGTGTGGTCTACTTAAAGACTACATTGGCATAACTAGTAACATGGCTAACTTGATGGATACCCTAAGGGGGAATCGACACGATAGCACAATAGGAAACACTATGACGCAATCCTTTGCAACCTCATTTATGCAATCTAGAGTGCAAGAAACGACGCCACATGGAGCCACAGAGTACCTATGATCGATTCAAAATGTTAAATTAGTGGAAAAAATATAGGGACTATAACTAATAAAAAATAGTTTTATAAAATTAGTAAGAAACATGTGGGACTATATATATGTAATATTGGACTAACTTGATGGATAACATGGCTAACTTGATGGCTAACTTGATGGCTAACTTGATGGATTCCACGTGGTAACCCTGAGGTTTTGGGTTTTCCACGTGGTAACCAAAACTTTTAAAAAATCCACGCGATAAACCTGAGATTTACGTATATGTTCCATCATGACCTTTTTGCACATAAAAACGTTAGCAAACGTTAATTTTGACGCTTTATGACTGTTGTATGCATATTTATGCGACTTAACATTCGAAATGCCATCAATTTGAACCTTTTTCTCCAAAATATAACCCTCAAATCTACCATTTTTCATCCAAATCATATTTTTTCCCCAAATCCAAAGATGTTAGAGTTTGGGGGAAATGGTTGAGACTGATGACATTTAAAATGGTGAGTCACATATATAGGCGTACAACAGACTTAAAGCTTCGAAATTAATATTTCTTAACGTTTTGCTAACATTTTATGTGCAAAAAGGTCTTGGTGAAACAATTTAGTAAACCTCAGTGTTACCATGTGGATTTTTTAAATGTTTTGGTTACCACGTGAAAAACTCAAAACCTCAGGGTTACCACTAGAGGTGTTTATTGGGGTCATCGGGTTGACTTTGGGTCAGGTGTTTGGGTCGGCTCAAAATCGGGTATTGTATTCACATTGGTTTTTACATAATTGTAGATCCATTTTAAAGTCATGTCAAATCGGGTATGGTTATAAAGTCAGGTGTCTATCGGATCATCGGATCTATTTTGAACACCTAGTTACCACGTGGAATTTCCCAAATATTAAAGTGAGTATAAATAAAGTTATTTTTTTCCAAAATTTATGACATAAATAGAAAGATTCTCTATGTGAACAACAAATCCTAAAGTTGCAAATGAGAACTTGTTTAAGGAACACATAGAGTAATAATATTCCATTTTTGCAAGGGCGGAGCAAAAAATATAATTTTTTTTGACGGCCCTGTGCAATTTTTATATATTTCAAATAATTTTGTATCTTTAAACGCTTAACATATACAACATAATTTAATACCCTTAATTTTACGGGGTGCTATACAGTCGAACATGTTGAACATGCTTTTTAAACGTTTCACGCATGTAATGCGGCGCGTGAAAGAGAAAGGTTAAAACAGGTGAGAGCTTTTGAAAGACGCAAAGCAAGCAGTGAACAGCTGACAGTAGTCAGAAGACAGAGAGAAATGGTTGGTTCTTGGGGTTTGAGATTTGTAATTTGTACGAAACTAATTAGTAAATCCGTAGGAGTATTTGTTCCCATTAATCATATCATTATCCTATGCTTGTCTTCTGTCTTTCCTTAATTTGGTCATTCTGGTGGGAATTTTTCATTCACTATATACTTTTTTCTTATAATTTCTTTTCTTTTACTTCACACCAAATTTGGTAATCAGAATTTGAAATTTATCTTTTCAATATTTTGGCTTTCTTAAACTCCCCTTATAATTTAAACCCCTAGAGAAAATTTTGCTTTTTTAAGAAAAAGATGGATAATGGTAATAAATGAAGAGAGATAATGAATTGTATGTTGAATTTAAAAGAGAGTTAAAATGTATGGATGAGATTAAAAGGAAGTGGTGGGTCATAGACTAAAAATAGAAATAATACAAATTAAGTGAGACGAACCAAAATGAAAAATACTGCAAATTAAATGGGACAGAGGGAGTATATTGTGATTTTGGTACACCACAAATGCCTGCCAAATTTTTTTAGCACTATAGTGTAATAAATTTCAATAATTAGAGAGTTTTGTTTGAGTGAAAACTCATTTATCAATTAGTTAAAGTTTTCATTTTTTACCAGTTTGTCTTGTCTGAGCTATACTCAACATTAGGCAGACCCATATAATTAGTTCAATTGATCATTTAAAAGTTGTAATTATCAATTTGGCACACTAAAAGCATAGAGCAGCTCTTGCGAGCAATGGTCTCAATATGAGACGGATAGTTCAAACGGCCCAAAGAATATTACAAAGCATATTTATTAGTAATATATTTTGTAAATATTGCAATATATTAGGTTGATATTTTGTAAATATTGACTATATTATTGATTGATAGAAGTATAGGCTATGCATTATGCATTTCACATTTTTGTAGATATCAATGCTTAAGTTAGAAATATTGTACTAGTAAAGCTTCTTTTTAGTCAAACATTGTCTAATTGCATCTACCTGTTTAGTATATCTATTTCTACCTTTGGATTTTATTAGTTGCTACAGTTCCTGTAGTAATTATTGTTCACTAATTAATCTAATTTGATATATATTTTTCTATGTATGATGTAAAATATAGTCAATATAGATCTTGTTTGATTCGTCTTAATGTGTTTTTCTTAATAGTAACTTTTTAGAATTTTTTATCATATGAAATTAGATATATTAAAGATTAAATCGTGCATTAGATAGCGTGAAAAACAGAAATTTGACAACTATTAAAAATGTGAGGAATTACTTTATAATACTGGACCACTCATGTATTCCTTTATTGATTTGTAAACACATTTCTATAACATACTTTGTCAAAATATATTTTCCTATTTGTTAAAGGTTTGTAATTTGCTGGATTATTTGAATTAACATCCTGTATTTTTCCTAATTATACTTACTAGTATTAAAGAACCAATTATACTTACTATTAAGGAACCAACTCGACTACATCTAAGTTGTTAGTCAAGTTGGTTCAGGCCTCAAGATACGTCATATAATCTAACAATTTCCTTACATAAAAGGTCTTTGGGCTAGAAGTATGTATCGTACATATCCTCTTCTTCAGTGGCGGACGTATGTGAGGGCCTAGGATGTTATGTGCCTCTAGGCATTATTTTTTTAAAAATAAAAAATCAAAGTAGACTTTTCTATTGGTAAGAGTAAAAGTGTAAAATTAATACTAAAGTCTTTTGATGATAATTATTTCCTCATATTAGTAATTTTGTCTTATTTTTTATTAGGTCAGTTGATTTAACTTGTTTTATTTTTTATAGTATATTGTATTTAGAATTTTACCAAGTCTTGTATGTGTCCGTCTCACCGTGAGACGAGCCCATACAAGTGGCCCATTAGTAAAAAAGAACATTCAAAACAATGAAATTTAAATTGACATTTGTACAAGAACCACTTTTTTTTAATAGTTTGGTATGACCCAATTGAGGTCATCTCACAGTGATACGACATCAATATAGAACGTGCACTATAATAGATTAATCCACTATTTATTTACAACATACACATTATTTTTAGAGCAAAGTTCTTAGGATCGAGATTCTTTGTAGGATCGTTGAAGGGTATGATCGAAATCGATAGAATTGGATCGTAGGATTGTGTGATCCTACAAATATGCATTAATGTACTTTAGATAACTGATTTACAATTGTGTGTTCTTTTTTTAAAGTTTTAAGGTTTAAATTAAAACTTATTTGACTTCAACTAATAAGTTATGTAGAAAAATACGTTTAATAATTATTTCTAAAATACGAACCAAGAAAAACTTGAATTATAGTCAAATTGATATAATTGTTTAAATATATACATATATGTACATAAGTAAATTTGGGTTATATAAATTTTTTCTCGTGGAATCGTGTTATGATCTTACCACTCAAATCCTGGAGCTATGTAGGATCGTATGACTCTACCAACATTAAGATCCTACCTAAAATCCAGGTCGGTCGCTTAATTTTGGATCGTAGGATCACTAGTAGAATTAAAGGTCATTTGCTACTATACAAATGAGTTTATTTACTGCTCAATTTTGAATTGCGGCAAATAGAGGGGCAGCAAATAATCAAAAACTTTTTGCTGTTAGTTAAAGAATCACATCAAATAAAAACTATTATGTGCGAAAAGAATCAAAGAAAATTGAAGGATAGTTAGCAGTGTAAGGTTTTTCACTCGATATAAAAAAGCAGCTTGATGTGGATGACTTGTATTATAGCTTTTTGCTATTATTCAATAAAAAACAACAATAAAATTTTTTATTTGCTGTTAATTTTAAAAGTAGTAGCAAAAAATATTTTTTTGCTATGAAATTGTCAAAACAGTAGCAATAATTACATTATTTGCTATGTTTGAGATTTCAGTAGCAAATAGATAGCAGCAAATTAGGTTTATTCTACTAGTGGATCATAAAATCGTTGATCGGGATCGAGATTCTGATCACCATGTTTTAGAGTATATGTAACTTTTTCTCTAGTTACATTATTTTGAATAAAGAGGAATAAATTTAATAAATAAGTTCAAATTGTTATTAATTCGGTTAATGCATATGATTTAACACTATTTTATTACGAGAAGCTCTTCGAGGAAATATAAGATTGCAATTTTGATGAATTTGTTGTACTTTTACTTGTCATTTTGCAGAAATAAAAAAATCAATTGTTAATTTTACAAACCAAATTCTGCCGAAATTTCGTCCATTAGTTGATGCCTCCTGGGATTCCGAACCCGGGATTCGCCACGAGTTCTTATACCTGTTATTAAATATTATCCAACTTGAATTTTTGGAGTGGTTGTAACCTTTTTGTCACATTGGCTCTTATACCATGTCAAGAAACTAAATCAACGAAAAAGTTAAGCTGATGGTCAAGACTCTAAGATATGTTATATACTTAAATACTTCATAATTGAAATAAATTAAATATATGACGAAATAGGTTAAATTGTTAGAAATGTTCATTAATCACGTGAATATTTTTGTAAGTCGTTTAATGCAATTATATGTCAGTATACAACGAGACGTTAATTTAGTCTACATGGAGTAACGTTTATGTTTTACTAGAGACAAATAAACAAATTTGAATCTTTATTTGATAATGGAACGAAGTTAATGTAGTTAAACCTATTGGGTCACATTGTATCAACGTGTGAGATCATTTTGTGTGTTTGGACCTATATTAGTCTAGCTTCATGTGTTTAATCTAGTTGGACTAGATATTATTCATAATCTCACTATTTAATGTAATGGTTATATTCAGGTTTTTAACTCCCACCATTATTTCTCATTAAGTGATAGACTTTATGAGAATATTTTAATTCTTTTAAAATCAAATACTAAGTTAGTGTTTGGCCAAGCTTTTAAAACAACTTCTACAACAGAAAAGCTAAAACTTAGCCAAACACTGTGTTTCTGAGAAGTTGAAACAATTTTGAAAAAAGCTAAAAACAACTTCTACAAGGGTCAAGAGGAAAAACTACAAATTGTAACTTCTGCTCTGAACTTCTCAAAGAGTTTCATACTTTTCTCATTTTATGTTATAAAAATTCCTATATTTTCTCCAATTAACTATGAAATTTTTATTATTACTTTTGTTTTTCTTTTTTCATATATTCCCCCAGAATTCAAAAATTTTTACTTCATTTTATAATTCATTTGTTATCACAACCAACATCCCAATTATTTTTTGTTGAATATTATGCGATCAAATTACATCAAAATTTCATATATGTTTTATCTTTAAATTTATTAACATATTTAAATATGTTTTTCTATATAGTAAATTGTCAAATTTGGGATTTATTTTTATTTTCAATTACTTAAGTTAGTGTATTTGAATTTTTTTTTTCTAACAATATTATGATTATTTTTAGTATCTGCTATATGTTTTTGGGTGTTTCTCTTAAAATTGATGCTTTGTGACTCAACTATTTTTTTAGTGTATGTTATATGTTTTTCCATCATATAACAACACTAACGTTAACTAAACATAAAAAAAAGCCAAACACACAAATTGTATTTGTTTCCCAAAAATTCTTTTTAAAAATATGAGGCCAAACACATCTGTTTCTAAAAAGTATATCTTTAGAAACAATTTCTACAGAATTACTTTTAGGAAATAAAAGTTGATTTTCAAAAGTTAGACCAAACATACCCTAAGTATTTGCTAATGTCTAACTAAGTACATGAAAAGGCTTTTATATCCATTTTATGAGCTTTAAAGAAGAGAATTGAAAAGTCTAAAATGGTGTTCGTGATATACTCTCCCCGTTCTTTTTTATTTGTCCACTTTACCTTTTGCACGCATTTTTTAGCAAATTTTAAGGCTTAATATCGTTAAGTACGCATCATAAAAAATTATAAAAATTACATATTAAAAAACTTTACATTGAGACAAATCTAACAAGATCTCACATGAATATATTTTATCATCAATATATACTTCAAAAATCTAATTTAAATTTCTCTCTCTAAAAGTGGACAAACTTAAAGTGGACAAACAAAAAGGAACGGAGGGAGTATGTTTTTCTAGCTTCATGAGGATGTAATAGTGTACCTTGCGTTTTATATTCTTAAGAAAAACTGAGAGAAATTGTGAGTAAAATACAAGAATTGTATACACAAAAAAATTAGTTTAAGAATTGTTCTTAAACATCTTACTAGTATACGTGATCTTGTAAAACGTTGTGGACTTGTGGGTGGAACTTCGTTTGCGGTTCTTGTCTCGTGGTTATATTTTGCTAGTGGATTCACGCTATAAAGGTATAATTTTTCGTCGCAATATTTTTTTTTTCTTCTCATGTCAATAATTGGGTCTTGGAAAGGTTTTAGTTTTCCGCAAGTTAAAAGTTAACATTACTAGAACCCTACAGTGGTATCAATTTAAATTGGTAGTATATTTTGATGTCTAAATAAATTGGTTAGTAGAAACTTTGGTTTGACCAAGTGTAATTAGTAGCTCTAATTAAAGTCTACTAGTTTTAGTTTTGTTTTGAAACTTTCGGCCAATACTATTTAAAAAAATATGTAATAAAAAAAAATTATTTAATTAATGTTTAAGGAAATAAATTTGTTATTAAATGTTAATAATAAACTCACTTATTTTAATGGAGATTATATTAAGTTGGAGGTTTATTTTGCTTAAGAGGAGTAAAAAAAATAATTTATTTGATTGATTATGAATCAATTAAAATTCATGCAAATTAAAATTGAATAATGTGATTATTTATCATGTTTATTTTAAATAATAAGATTATATATATATATATATATATATATATATATATATATATATATATATATATATATATATATATATATATATATATATATATATATATATATATATATATATATATATATATATATATATATATATATATATATATATAGGGGTAGGATCTAGTGAAAACACTTAAAGTGGTGAAAACTGAAAACCAGACAGAGATATACATATTGTAGCAAAAGGGGTACATATTATCTTAAAGGGTGTACATATTTTGTGTGAAGAAAAAAGTTCATATTATTTACAAAACTGCCATCTGAATATGTACCCCTTTTAAGCATATATGTACCCAGGGGCGGATGTAGGCTTGGTCAAGGCTGTCAATTGACAGCATTTGATTGATATACATGCCCATTTTCTATTATTCATTGATGAAGGATGTGTCTCAGTTGGTAGAATGTCTTGCACTTGACAATACCCACCCAGGATCAAGCCCTCCTTTTAACATATTTTAATTTTTTGCATCCTTCCCAAATCCCACATGACCCTGACATTTCCCTCACCTTTTTCTTTTCTTTCTTTACCTCCTGCTCCTGTGACCTGCGGCAACCAGCCCTCCGCCAACCACCCTCAGCCCCTCCGCCAACCACCCGCGTCTAGCAGCAAGCGCCACCGTGACTCCCTCTCCCCGCCACCATTTCTCTAATTTTTCTTTTTATTTCTTAATTTCTTGATTCTTTCTTAGTTTCCTTAATCTTTTGAGTTTCAATTGTTAATAATTTGTTAAATTGTTATGAATTTTTGATTTTTGATTTTTGGTTAATGCTGATTGTAATTTGTTAAACATTGTTTCTTGAATCTTGACTTTGTTAATAATCATTATTCATGAATCATGAATAATTCATGATTCATTTGATTTTAGGGTTAGTCAATTATTCAATTTAGGATTAATCAATTTAGGGTTCTTGGTTTAATTGGTGTTAAATTTTTAATTATGAGTTTCATTTTATATTTCTTGGGATTTATTAGAGTTTTAGACTTTTAGTTTATTAATAATTTAATTCTACAATTGATAGCTAATGAATTTTTTAATGATTCAGTTGTAACTTATTTCGTATGTGATTTGTTAAAAAACTTATCAAATGATGATATTATGCGTCGTTTTCTGAATATGAAAATTCGATGTGGTCAATTGCCATAATTAAAACGTTGATTATGTAAATTTTATTATTATTATTATTATTATTATTGTTATCGACATCATTTGATTATTTATCATGTTTATTTTAAATAATAAGATTATATATATATATATATATATATATATATATATATATATATATATATATATATATATATATATATATATATATATATATATATATATATATATATATATATATATATATATATATATATATATATATATATATATATATATATATAGGGGTAGGATCTAGTGAAAACACTTAAAGTGGTGAAAACTGAAAACCAGACAGAGATATACATATTGTAGCAAAAGGGGTACATATTATCTTAAAGGGTGTACATATTTTGTGTGAAGAAAAAAGTTCATATTATTTACAAAACTGCCATCTGAATATGTACCCCTTTTAAGCATATATGTACCCGAATTAGCAAATGTCTAATTATTTACAAAACTGCCACCCAAATATGTACTCTATTTGAGCTTTTATGTACCCCTGTTTTCAGTTTTCACCATTTTAATTGGTTTTCACATGATCCAAACCATATATATATATATATATATATATATATATATATATATATATATATATATATATATATATATATATATATATATATATATATATATATATATATATATATATATATATATATATATATATATATAATGTTTTTCATGCATATTTCTTTAATTTTGTTTAAATATTATATTGCTTGGGACACTTACAAATTGTAAGTGGGTGAATGATTATTGTTATACAGGTTATAGTAATTAGTATGACCCATTTAGGATATTTTATACGGTTGCGTGTAGTTATTTTTGAATGTAATTAAATACGATCTGCGTATCATTTATTTTGAATGTACTAGTTAAATAGTTTATTTTTACAATTTAAAGTTTAATTACTATTATGTATGTATCCATGGAGTTGAAGACCAAGAAGAATAGAGATTCAAGTGGTGTTCAAAAGATGAGCCTTAAAGATTAGATTTTCAAGTGTTTTGGGGCCATACTAAGAACCTTATTTATGCATTATTTTATTGCTTTATTATTTTGCTATATTGCTTGATGATGCATGCTTTGGTTGTTTAGTTTATTGATTCGAATAATTAGAGTTCATTTTTATTTGTGTTAATAAAAAAAATCATAGTCCCTAAATAATATTGAGTTGTAATGCTATTCCATTTAGTAACACTATGAAGCTTTAGATCGTTAATTAGGTTTACGTTTCGCCAAAGCAAGGTGCCTATTAATTATTCTAAGATAAGTAGTTGGTGAAAAGTGGTTTAACTCAACTGAGTAGGTCAAGAAAAGTTGACACTAATGGCCCGTTTGATAGGTGGTAATAAACGATGGTAACGGGAATGAAAAATAAGTGTAATTTTGGTTGAAAAATCTCTTGGTTACCTTGATGACATGCTTGTCCAACTTTGATCATTTCATTTTTCTTCACAAAATTCATTCCAATGCATTACCATTGGGATAGGTGGTATTAGGTGGTAATGGAAATTTGCATATAAATTTTTTTTTGTGATCAAAGTTTCATTACCATGGGAATGATATGGAAATTTTGATGAAATTTTACACTATAAATCATTTCTATTAACAAGATTTAGTACCACTAACCAAACGGGCCGTTAGAGGAATGGGGTAATAGTAAAAGAGTTATCTTATTACCAATCAAGAATTATTATGAATAATTAAGAAATAGTTTCTTTACCTATAACCAATAACTTTAGGTGACAAGCCAAGCTTGCTTAGGGTTAGTGGAAATGGGGTCTTGGAAACACTAAATTAAAAGGGACATTTAATTTAATTTGGTGGAATGAATTTTTTTTGAATTTATTTAAAATTATTCATGCATTATAATCATAGTAGTCTTACACTTTGTGTTATTCATTTGTAGATGCAAAATAATTTTGGTTTACGGTCAATACTTGAAAAGGAAAAACTTAACAAAAACAAATTTCTTGATTGGTCAAGGAATTTGAGAATTGTTCTCAAACATGAGCAAAAACTGGATGTTCTTGAAACTCCAATTTTGAATGAACCCACACTTATAGTGTCTGCTCAAGATCGGGCAGCTTGTAAAGCTGCTACCGAAAGGTCTTTAGATGTCACATGCTTGATGTTAGCATCTATAGTCCCCAAATTACAAAAACAATTAATTGATATGGAAGCTTTTCACATCTTTGTTCAGCTTCAAGCTATGTTTTTGAAACAAGCTAGGAATGAGAGCTTTGAGACCATCAATGACTTACTTGGTATGCTCAAAATCTCGGAGCAGACAATTCCCTCTAAACCAAAGAAGCAGGTTCTTATGGTTAAGAAAAAGAAGAATGTCTTCAAGAAAAAGGGGAAGCCAAAGAAACAATTTAATCACCAAGGCAAGGGAAAAAAGGTTGTCCGAACTAAGGTGAAGGTTGGAGCTAGTCCATATCATATTTGTTTCTATTGCAATAAGAAGGGCCACTAGAAGCAGAATTGTTCGAAATACCTTAAGGACAAGAAGGATAGAAGTATCACTTCTACTTCAGGAATTTATGTGATAGAGATCAACTTTGCTAACTCCAATTCTTGGGTATTGGATACCGGTTGTGGTTCTCACATTTGTGCAAATGTGTAGGGGCAAAAGAAAAGTAGAGATCTTCATAGAGATGAAGTTGACCTACGAGTCGAAAATGGAGCTAAGGTAGCTATATTAGCCGTAGAAACTTTTTGTTTATCTTTACCTTTAGGACTTTTGTTGAATCTTAATAATTGTCATTATGTTCCTTCTATAAATAAAAATTTGATTTCAATTTCAATGTTGGATTCTGAATGTTTTACCTTTGTAATAAAAAATGGTTCTTTTTCAATTTCAAATATGAAATGTATTATAGTATAGGGCGTTGCATAAATGGCCTTTATATACTAGATCTTGATAAATAAAACTATCTTGTGGACAATTCTAAAAGACTAAAATCAAAGGATTCTAATCATACCTATCTTTGGCACTGTCGTTTAGGACATGTAAATGAGCAACGCATTCAAAAGCTCTATAAAGATGGACTATTGGACTCATTTGATTTTGAATCGTAAGAAGTATGCGAGTCTTGTTTGCTTGGAAAAATGACTAAATCACTATTTACAGGACATGGTGAAATAGCTAGTGACTTATTGGGGATAACACATTCAGATGTATATGGTCCTATGAGTACCTCGGCTAGGGGAGGGTATGAATACTTTATTACTTTTACTAATGATTTAAGTAGATACGGATGTATCTACTTAATGAAACATAAATCTGAATCTTTTGAAAAGTTCAAAGAATTTCAGATTGAAATACAGACTCGACTTGGCAAGACAATCAAAGCACTTAGATCAGATCGAGGTGACGAATATCTCAGTCAGGACTTTATTGATCAATTGAAAAATTATGGAATAGTTTCACAACGAACCCGGCCTAGACCACCACAATTAAATGGTGTGTCTGAGCGGTGCAATCTGACCTTATTAGATATGGTTCGTTCAATGATGAGTTTAGTCGATCTTCCTATTTTTTTTTTGGGCTATGCACTCCTAATAAAGACTCATGTTTTAAATCGTACTCCGTCCGAAGTTGTCAATAAGATGTCATATGAGTTATGGGTAGGAAAAGTTCCTAAGTTGTCTTTTTAAGGATTTGGGGTTGTCAAGCATATGTGAAACGTTTACAACCAGATAAGCGTAAACCTAGATCTGATAAGGTCTTCTTTGTGGGTTACCCCAAAGTAACCAAGGGATATTACTTGTACAATCCTAGTGAGCATAAAGTGTTTGTGGCTCGCGAAGGTGTCTTTTTGGAAAGAGAATGCCTTTCTCAAAAGCCAAGTAGGAGAAATATTTTTCTTAAATAAGTTCAAGATGATCAGCCACAAATTACTCCTCAATTGAGAGATTTTGTTTCTCCACTGGGAGCTCAAGTTTTGGTACCTACTGTACTTACTGAGGTGGTGGACGCCCAGTTTGTAGGACAAGTAGGCAGAGTAAACCTCCAAGGAGAGATCCTATGGAGGGTTATATCTTTCATGAAAGTCATGAAGTCCTTATATTAGATAAGGAATAACCTACTACCTATAAGGCAACAATGGAGAGTTCTGAATCTGAACTATGGCTTGAAGCCACGAAATTTGAAATGGAGTCCATGTATGACAATCAAGTTTGGAACTTGGTTGACTTGCCCGAAGGTGCTAGACCGATCGAATATAAGTGGATTTATAAGATAAAGACTTACATGGATGGCAAAATAGTACGACTGATGGCTAAAGGTTTCAAGCAAGTTCATGGTATAGTCTATGATGAAACCTTTTCACCAGTGGCTATGCTTAAATCCATCAGAATTATCCTAGCAATAGCTTCGTATTATGACTACGAGATTTGGCAAATGGATGTCAAAACCGCTTTTCTAAATGGATATTTAGAAGAGGAAGTGTACATGACACAATCGGAGGGTTTTGTGGATTTAATAGCCCTAGGAAAGTATGTAACCTTCAGAAGTCCATTTATGGACTGAAGCAAGCATCTAGGAGTTGGAATATTTGTTTTGACGAGCCAATTAAAAAGTTTGGTTTCCTCCGAAATCCGAAAGAGTCTTGTGTATACAAGAAAGTCAGTGAGAGTTTTGTTGTTTTCATAGTTATGTATAGGGATGACATATTGATTGTAGGGAACAGTGTACGAATGCTTGAGTCAGTGAAGGCTTGACTAAGTAGTTGTTTCTCTATGAAAGATCTTGGAGAGACTCAATACATTTTGGGCATTTGAATCTATTGTGATAGGTTAACACAGATGATTGGGCTTAGTCAAAGGACTTATATTGATAAGGTCCTTAAAAGGTTCAATATGACAAACTCTAAGAAGGGTTTTCTTCCCATGTCTAATGGCATATCTCTGAGCAAGAAGCAGTGTCCAATGACATTTGATGAGCTGGAAAAGATGAGCAAGATTCCATACGCTTCAGCTATTGGATCTATCATGTATGCTATGATATGTACTCGACCAAATGTTTCGTGTGCTTTGAACATGACGAGCAGATACCAATCGTGTGCTGGTAATGACCATTAGATAGCGGTCAAGAATATCTTAAAGTACCTTAACAGAACTAAGGAAAGTTCTTGGTTTTTGGAGGTGCATCTGAATTATGTGTAAAGGGTTACACAGATGCTAGTTTTCAAACAGACAAGGATGATTTCTAATCTCAATCTGGTTACATCTTTACTCTGAATGGAGGTGTAGTTAATTGAAAAAAAAAATTCTAAATAGAGCACTATAGCTGATTCTACAACTAAAGCTAAGTATATTGTTGCAGCTGAAGCAGCAAACTAAGCCGTCTGGATTAGAAATTTTATTTCCGAGCTTGGTGTGGTTTCTAGTGTTGCTAGTCCAATTGAGTTATGATGTGATAATGATGGTGCTATTTCACAAGCAAAAGAACCTAGATCACAGTAAAAGTCCAAACATGTGCTCAGAAAGTTTCATCTGTTGCGAGAAATCGTAGGCAGGAATGACATTGAAGTAGAGGTGTTCAAAACAGACCCGATGACCAGATAGACACCAGACTTTATAACCGAACCCGATCTGACCCGTCTTAAAAATGGATCTACAATTATGTAAAAGCCAATGTGAACACAAAACTCGATTTTGAACTGACCCGAAACACATGACCCGAAATCAACCCAATGACCCGAATGAACACCTCTACGTTGAAGTGTGTGAAATATCTACGGATGACAACAATGCAGATCCGTTGACTAAACCATTGTCTTAGACTATGCATGAGAAAGATTTGTCTGAGATAGGCATCAACCTCATTATAGAATAAGTTTAGATGTCGAATATATATGAGATACATTTGATATGTTACATTTATAGTGTTTTTAATGTAATGTAAGTTTTTATGTTTTTTTTTTGAAATGTCGATTAGGTACTTTTTTTTAGGGTTTAAATTTTGTTTGGATACTTGTTTTATCACGTGATTTTTTACATGTTTATAGATGATTATTTACACGTTTCTCATGAATTCCAACAAGATTATTTTTTTTTACTGATTATTTTCGATTATTAGGGTTTATTGCAAGTATTTTAAATGTCAGTTGGGTCATGGTTTTTTAACATGTATTTTCGACATGTTTATATTTTAACATGATTATTTTTACATGTTTATTTTTAACATGTTTATTTTTTAACATTTTTATTTTTACATGTTTCGATCATTTACTGTTATTTTTACATGTAATTTCGATTATTTACATGTTTGTAGATTATTTACTTGTTTTTTTTTTGTACATGTTTATTTGTACATGTTTCGTTTTTTTGTTTTTTTTTTGTACATGTATTTTCGACATTATTGGTTTTTAGGGTTGAATTTCGATTTTACTGCATGATTAGGGTTAAATTTCTAAATTTAATGGGTTTTATTTCGAAATTTCGACATTTAGTGGGTTTTGTTATATGTTTTTTTTTTTCTGTTTTTGTTTATATTTCGAAATATTTGTTGTACTGGTGGACGGTTTATGGTGGTGGTGGTGGTGGTGGGGGGGGGGGGGGGGGCGTTTATGGTGGTTTTTGGGCAGTAGGTGAGGCTTTTTGGGTGTTTACTTAGGGGCTATTTAGGTTTTTTTTATTTGATTAAGTATTTTTAGAAAGTAGTTAAACTTAAGTTATTATTTGTTAATATGGTTAAATTATTTTAACAAGATGCCTACAATGAAAAACAGTTAAGGACAACGGATTGACCCGCGAACCGGTCAACCTTATGACCCCAAATCGCGTCCAGTACAAAATCGTACGCGTTATGACCCTCAACCAACAACTAATCGACCTCA
Source organism: Amaranthus palmeri (assembly GCA_019776075.1). NCBI lineage: Eukaryota > Viridiplantae > Streptophyta > Magnoliopsida > Caryophyllales > Amaranthaceae > Amaranthus > Amaranthus palmeri. The sequence goes on from JAAKBH010000320.1 coordinate 638,986, forward strand.
GCCTCATGATGAACCTCTTGCCCTAACGTATTCTCAACCTGTTCCGGGTTTAGAGGATCATTTTTTGAGGTCAGAGTTTAGGAGGACAGAGGGGGTCGTCACTCCCTCTCTGGTGTCGTCGCGTGCTTCGTCACGTCACGCTAGAACATCGGAGACTGACACCGCGCAGGGACCGCCGCGCGATGATTCTGCCCCGGTGACGCATCATCCACTACCACCCTTATCATGGATACCTGATGGCGTACTATTATTTATTGCACTATAATAGTTATATGCACTCCGTATATTAAGTAGAACTTGTTTGTTTATGAATGTTTGCCATAGACGGTGGCAGCCAAATATCCACGTCCATCCGTAGGACCTTTGAGGCCTACCTAGATAGGCGAACGATCGATTTCTATTGGACACAGTTTCAAGTAAGGATATGTACTTTATTACTTATTTGATTGACTTGCTTTGTTAAACAAATACTGATTGATTGATCTTGTTGTTTCAGAAACAATGGGCTTGAGATCCTTCTATCACTTCGTTAGTGTACGCAAAGTGGGAGAAGAGGGTCAAGCTCAGATACAAGGACATTATTTTTACTCATAGGAAAGCCTATGAGGAAAATAATGAGTACAAGCTCAGCTGGGTGTCGAGGGAGGTTTGGGACCGATGGGTAAGTGCTTGGAAATCAGAAGAATTCCAAGCCAGTCGGTCCTGAGGGAGGAGGAACTGCCGCCAGGGAGATGAAGGGGGTGCGGCTGAAGTCACCCATACCGGCGACTCGGTAGATGCGCGCAGGACATTGCGTATATTGGTATAATCTAGAACCTGTCCTAATTTGATTTATTAATTTTATACACTTATAAATATTAATACATAAACATATAATCAATAACCATGGTTGAAATTCATTTCAGGAACACGAGGAGCAACGGTCGCCGCTCTCTTATGAGTTGTTTCTACGCACTCATAAGGTGCATACAAAGGACGGGTTGCAATGGGTCAATGCGAAGTCCAAGGCCATAAGTGTAAGTTCAATCTCTTATCTATATAGATTCTGGATTAGCATTTTTTGGTTATCATTGAACCATAGCTTAGTTAGTTGTTTGGTAGGTTAGATTTTGGTACATTAGCTGTTTTAAAATATTACATAGGATATCTAATAGGAAAATTTGCCAAGAATAATCCCAACTATCACCCGTTGGCCAGAAATAATCCCAACTATTGATTATTTTTTAATAATCCCAACTATTGATGAAGTTTGCTAAAAACAGTCCCACTCCATTTTCAACCGGCTGTAGAAGGTATTTTGAGTATTTTTTTACCTTTTTTTTAACTTTCCTTCATCAAATTAGGTAAACCTATATTAAAGTTAAAAAAAAAAGGTAAAAAAAATACTCAAAAAACCTGCTATAGCCGGATGAAAATAGAATGGGACTGTTTTCAGCAAACTTCATCAATAGTTGGGATTATTAAAAAATAATCAATAGTTGGGATTATTTCTGGCCAATGGGTGATAGTTGGGATTATTCTTGGCAAATTTTCCTATCTAATATTGTAATTTGAGGAAATGTTGATTTGGTAGCTATTTTGGTAGTAAATACAAAATAAATCTATATTGGTTTCTATTTCAGGGTTTATACAAATTTTGGTTTAGTTAGTTTACAAAAAAAACTCTGCCAAAATTTTTACAGAATTTATTGTTTAGGACGAATACAAGCGCCTCTATGCCGAACTTCCTGTTGATGCGCCTGATGAGAAGATTAACGACGTCTATTTTCAGGCAGTTAAACATATCGAATCACATGCGTCAAGGAAGAAGAAGCCCTCCAAGAACGTGTATGGGATTGGTGACGCGGCGGGAGTTTATTTATTACGCTGATGTTGCGACGCCACAATCCCAATATATACCAGGCCGCTCCTTACCCAGCCCAAATGGTGAACGAGAGGCTGGATCTTTTTCAGGAGTCTATTGACCGAGTTAAGGCCTGCCTCAACCAACATATCTCAAGGGAGGAGTATGATGCACTCTTGCAGGAGTAACGCCAATTGAGGGAAAAGGTCAACAATTTGCTCAACTTTGTGCACACCATTTTCCGCGAAAATCCGGCTTACCGATAACTTCCTCCGCCTCCACCGACCAGTTGAGCCCTTGTATTTTTGTTTTTATGTTGAATTTTTATGGTTGAAACATTGGGTTGTACTCCCTCCTATTCACTCAAGCTGTCCCATTTGAGTTGGGCACGTATATTAAGAGTGAGATGGAGTCCACCAAAAGGGTGATAATTATGTATTTTAATTGATTAAATTAATTGTAAAGGTGGTAGTTGGGTATTGGGAATTGAAAAGTGGGGGTATTTAGATAAAAATAAGATAGACAAAAAAGAAAATGGGACAACTTGAGTGAATTGCCCTTAAAAGGAAATGAGACAACTTGAGTGAATTGGAAGGAGTATAATACATTACATTAATGTTTGTATATTTGTATTATTCGGAGGTTGGTCGGCATATTGCGATTAAACGTTAGTCGGAGGTTGGTCGGTATTTTGCGACTAAATTCTAACAACTTGATCTAGTCGGAATTGCGACTAAACACCTACCAGACGAATGTTAGTCGGAATTCCGACTGAACTTCCGACTACTTTCAGTTATTGACCATTCTGAGCCAACTAACTGTGGGTAGTCGGTGTTTAGTCGGTATAGCCCTATACCGACTAAACACCGACTATATTCGGTAGTCGAAAAACTGCGTTTTTTTTGTAGTGAGAATTGTTCTTAAACATCGTACTAGTATACGAGATCTTGAAAAACGTTGTGGGTGAACTACACTAGAGGAACTTCGTTTGCGGTTCTTGTCTCGTGGTTATGTTTTGCCAATGGATTCACGCTACAAAGGTATAATTTTTCGTCACGATATTTTTTTTGTTTCATCTCATGTCAATAATAGGGTCATGGGAAGGTTTTTGTTTTCCGCATGTTAAAAGTTAATATTACTAGAACCCTACATAAATCAGGAATGAAATCAAGTAATTTAATGTCTTTCATTTTCATAAGTACGTAAAAGGTTGTGTTAATAGTTATTATAATAATTTTTTATATAGTACTAGGTATTTACCCGTACTATACACAGGTTGTGTAAATTTTTTATGTTACATGAAAGTTTATTGGTAGTATTTTTATTTGTTGAATGTTTTTCGCATTTGCAAAGCTAAGAACAGGGAGTTGAATAATTATAATTATTATTATGATTATGATTATTATAAAGGGTGGGGATGTAGGGAGGTGGAATATGAAGTAAAAATGTAGTATTGTAGTAATAAAGTAGAACATTAATTGCTATACTTTAAGAATGACTTTCATTACTTGAAATAAAAAAAATAAAAAAAAAAGAGAATTTTAGGGAGTTGAAATATAAAGTAAAAATGTAGTAATGTAATAAATATATAAGCTTTGATAGTACTTCTATTATTATGTTCAAATTATTTATTTAGTATAATTTTATTATTATTATTATTATTATTATTATTATTATTATTATTATTATTATTATTATTATTATTATTATTATTATTATTATTATAAAGGGTGGGGATGTAGGGAGTTGGAATAATTATAATTATTATTATGATTATGATTATGATTATTATAAAGGGTGGGGATGTAGGGAGGTGGAATATGAAGTAAAAATGTAGTATTGTAGTAATAAAGTAGAAAAATAATTGTTATACTTTAAGAATGACTTTCATTACTTGAAATAAAAAAAATAAAAAAAAAGAAGAGAATTTTCATAGGATGACACGTGGCATAGAAGTTCCTGGATTATAATATGTATATATATGATTAGTATATTAGTAATTATATGCATCTCAATCTAATAGTAATACTTTTGTTAAGATAAATCAATCTATACCTAATACTAAAAAAGGCACCACCTATGCCAGGTGTCTTGCTCTGAGTAATTCTTTTCCCGCCTTACATTTCTACATTACTTACCTACAATCTATATTTGGAAACATTCGTTGCTTCACACGCATCCATATTTATGGAGTAATAATTGCTATAATTGTTAGTATATAAGATAAGATGAGTTGACTTATACCTATTGTTATAATTCTTATAATGCTGTGAAAAGTTACCTTTATCTTATTCAACTATTGCATATCGCATATTTTTTTTACCATTCATCGTACCTTAATTATCATACCTTAATTATTTGTATTATTCTATTGGCAAAATTAATTAGTAATATTATTCTATTGCCAAAATTAATTAGTAATATTATTCTATTGTAAAATGTAATAAATAATATTCTATTTCTAATAACCTGCAATATTATTATATTGCCATGTTGATTTTATTGCCAGATATAAAGGGTGGTAATTGATTTTATACAAAATCGGCTCAATTACATATATTTAATTGCTGCTTAGACCAAATATTATAATTACCATTTTCTCTCATAATAAACGGAATAACCTGCAATATTATTTAGTAATATAATAAACGGAATCCATATTTGGAGTAATAATTGATATACATATTTAATTGCTGCTTTGACCAAATGTTATGATTATGCATACTCAATCGCATATTTTTTCCTATTCTAGAAAGGAGCTGACCAAATAATTACCATAATTAATTGGAGTATATACCTCATATATTTAGTGCATTAAAATGTTTTCCTTAATTAATTAGGAAAAAATATTCTATTGCCATTCTAGAAAAGGGCTGACCAAATATTTTATACGCATATAATATTATTTTTTTTGCTAAAATAAATCTTTACCATAATTATGCATACTCAATTGCATAATTATTGTATCAATTATCGTGTCATAGAAACATATTTTATACCCAAAAATACTTCTTTTTGGTATAAAAAAACTATAACTTTCTAATTAATACCTAAAATGATTCGATTGCATAAATATTAATTTCTTTTCATGATAAACCTTTTATACGCATATAATATTAATCATATAAATCTTTACCATAATTATGCATATTAGTTCTATCTAAAATAAATAATTACCATAATTTGCAATGGTATTTGGAGAGTTAACTTGTGAGCAAATTTATATGCGTAATTTATGACTCTTCTCAAAATAACACACCTTTAGGGTACATAATCATTCAACTATTCCTAGGTGATTCATTATAAAAGAAAGATAATACTCATCAAAATGATTGCAAATTGAAAATTGAACATTTGCTCAAAAATGTCTCAAGAGTACAGTTTTATTCGAGAAGTAACAAAACACACTGGTATGTGGGTGCTAAAGGTTAGGGTTGTTTGCCTTTGGAAAAATAGTACAAACAAGGAAAAATTACCCAGAATAATACGACCTTTCATTTCCAAGAATAATACGAACTTTCAATTAACCACCAATAATACGAACTTTGACATGCATTTTCCGCTGGCATACATGACCTATTTATAATCGGTATTACAAGTCTTTTTTTGACGGTTGCTCAAAAGGTTTCATCTCGTATTGTTGGTGGTTAATTGAAAGTTCGTACTACCGGTTGAAACTTGCTGAGCAACGGTCAAAAAAAGACTTGTACTACCGGTTATAATTTATAAATAGGTCATGTATGCCAGCGGAAAATGCATGTCAAAGTTCGTATTATTGGTGGTTAATTGAAAATTTGTATTATTCTTGGAAAATCAGTGAAAGGTCGTATTATTCTGGGTAATTTTTTCTACAAACAATGCAAATAACCAAACTATGTATAATATACTCCAACAATGGAAAAATGGTGTGTAATCTTCTTTTTTTGTTATTTATTTTAAAAATAATTCAAATATTTTTCTCTTGTGTGAATAATTTTTTTCTTTCTTATTTATTAAATTCTATGTATACAAAATTGTTAAATATGTCGTGCTTTAGCACGGGTAATCATCTAGTTTATAATGATAATATGCTTAGAAGTCATAAAATTTGTAATTTACATATATAAAATTAGTAATTTCTTATTTAAATAATTTATAAATTGTGTTTGGCACGGGTATCTATCTAAGTTTTTTATTAGTTGTGTTCCCTATATTTTTTCTAGTAATTTTCTTTTAATATTTTTTAATACTTTTGATTCTCATTTTTCCTCCATCAAATTTTATATTTAATATAATAATATCTGCGTTGTTTAAAAGAATCTATTTTTCTTAATTTGAGTGAATACACTACACTAAATTAATCTTTTTGCGACATTTAATTTAGTGGCATTAAAAAAAATGCTATTAATTCATATTTTTAATGTAATAATTATTAGTTTTTATTTTAAGTTCCACTATAATGTGATTTAGCGACACATTATTTGGTTTTTAGTGGCATATGTAATTGTCACTATACGACTTTTTATTATGCTCCTAAAGGGTCTAATAAATATCACTAAATCCTCTATATAAAGTAAATGAAATTTGAAATTGCGATATTTAAATGGAAAATTTGCTCAAAATAATCCTAACTATCACCCGTTGGCCAAAAAATAATCCCAACTATCAATTATTTTTGGAAAAATTACCGTGAATAATACGTACTTTTATTGATTTTCCTGTAATAATACGAACTTTTGATTAACTCTAAATAATACCAACTTTGATGTGGATTTCCCTCTAACATCCTTAACTTGTTGGTAACCTACAATTGTAGGTCAACTTGCCAAAAAATAAAAGGAAAATAGAAAAAAAAAAACTAAAAAATGCAATAAAAATTTAAAAGTTTATTGCCTACAATATAATAATAATAATAATAATAATAATAATAATAATAATAATAATAATAATAATAATAATAATAATAATAATAATAATAAGAAAAAATTACAGTGAATAATACAAACTTTTAATAATTTCCCTACAATAATACGAACTTTCAATTAATCCCTTTTTTGACAAGTTAACCTACAATAATTGTAGGTTACCAATAGGTTAAGAATTCTAAAGGGAAATCCACATCAAAGTTGGTATTATTCAGGGTTAATCGAAAGTTCATATTATTGTAGAGGAATCAATGAAAGTTCATATTATTCACGATAATTTTTCCATTATTTTTTAATAATCTCAACTATTCTCATTATTTGTTGAAAACATATCCACCTTCTTTTTAACCGGCTGCAACAGGTGACTTTTTCACTTTTTTTCTTTCTTTTTTGATTAATAAATAAATTGGAATGGTTAATTTTGAACAGTTAAGTAAAAAAAAAAAAGAAAAAGAGTAGAAATCTTACTTGTTCCAGCTGGTAACAAGGGAGTAGGTATGTTTTCAACAAATTATGGGAATAGTTAAGATTATTAAAAAAAATAAATGATAGTGGGATTATTTTTGGCCAATTGGGATTATTTTGAGCAAATTTTCCTATTTAAATTAAATGTCGCTAAATATATCCCATTAAAAGAAAATTATGTTGTAGTGATATATATATTCCTTTTGGAAACATCATTAATGAATGAAGGGAGTACTATTTAATTTAGTTTTAGTCAGTAACTAGATAATCCCCGTGCGATGCACGGTTTTTTTCATTTTATTTTAAAAAACATGAAAGGAATTGTAGTTTATTAGTTATTTATTTTTAATGAATTAATAATTGCAATTAATAGTTAATATTTAATTCAGTTTTAATATTCAAAAATACCATTTTATAAGTTGTGTATGATGTTATTGATTTTATTTTAATATGTACTAAGTTAGCATAATAAACTATGTTAAAAACAAATTCGAATATTAATAAATTGTTTTGAATATATATTATAATATTAAATTAAAAGAAATAATTTAAATAAAGATAAGATTTATATAAAAAAATTTAAATAATAATACAAATATAAAATAAAAATAGCTTGTGTTGTATGAGATTATTTGAATGTTGAGACGGATTCATGTGTAATTAGCTCAATTAACTTATTGATCACTATAAGATTGTAATTTACACTATTAAAAATTTATGAATAAAATAACATTTAAAGTAATTATGTCTATTTGAATAAATAAATAATATAAGAAATTAGAATATAAAATTAAAGCAAATGTCAGATGATTGCAAAAATGAAGTTGTTTGCTTTACAAATGCAAATATTCGTTTTCATCTTTATCTGAACTTCAATCTTTATTTAACAATTTATCTCTCCTTTTACTTCTAGATACATTAGGTAGATTATTAAAAAATTGATTGCATTAACCAATTATAATAGTGCATTTACATATTTTTATTTAATCAACCAATTTCAATGATGCATTTAGGCATTATGAGAAAAAATTCACCAATTTCAATGTATTTATTATGATAATATTTATTAGGATTAATCATTTTAAATCAATACCAATGGAAAATCCTATTCCATTATACAATAGGATGACATCATCTACCTATATTGGAGGGAAAATTTTGCTTCACAATGTGACACCTCATGAGTTTGGAGCTATCATGATGTCAGCGTTTTTTGTTTTAGTTATAGGTATAGATATTAAGTATTTTCATTGATTGTACTTGATTATACTTAAAAAGTAAAATAGTTAATATTTTAATACCTTTTAAAGTTGACACACACTAAATTAGTGTAGACCGAAAGCATACAAGACTTTCTCATACATGTAGTAACAATTATGGTGATAAAGTTGTTATTTTATATGTAATATATTATCAAATTAATAACTTATAGGTTTGATCCCATAAGACTCCGATTATAATTGCAATAGACTAATCTTATTAATATCCAAATAAAAATGGGTTTTTAGCATAAAATTACGATCACCTAAACTATACAAATACATTTATCTTCATAATTTATCCTTTTTATATTTTTATAGTTACAATTAATCATTATGACACTTAAACCCTTTGATAATGGTTCCAACAAAGTAACAAATCATGAGATGATTTAGCTTATATCAGTAAATAATAAGAATACTTTTCAATGGAAAATAAAGAAGAAAAAAACAAAGAGAAAACGTCTATGGACATGAAACATAAGTAAGCATACATGCTACGTTGTGTGTGCTATACATGTACCAACCATGTAGAAAAATATAGGTACTATTACTATTAGAGGCTAGAGCTAGCAAATACCGACCCACCCTTTGTAAACCCTCATTTTTAGAGGTGTTAATTCGGGTCATTTAGTGGATTTCGAATCAAGTGTTTTGGGTCGGTTTAAAATCGGGTTTTGTATTCACATTAGTTTTTACATAATTGTAGATCCATTTTTAAGTCGGGTCAAATCGAGTTCGATTATAAAATCGGATGTCTATTAGGTCATCGGGTCTAATTTGAACACCTCTACTCATTTTTCAGTCAGTTTTAGTTGCTAAATTCTTGCATAGCTCACTAATCCTTGTTTTTTTAAAGCATTATTTTTACTTGGGATGTTATTCTAAGAGTCCTATGATGAGGATCCTTCTTAATAATAGGAACTAGTAATACTTTCTCCTTTTCAAAATACTTGAGACGTTTGTTTTCTCACGTGGTTTAATGCTATATCTAATTATGTATAATAAAAATTAGATATTAAGAGTCTTTGTATCGACACGAATCAAACAAGATCTCACTTGACTATGTTTTAACTTATAGATTAATAACTAATTAAAAATTAAGGGATATAAGTGACTAGAGATAGAATTTAGAAATGGGTCTGGGCAACCCAAACAAGGAGGAGAAGTAGTAGTTCACTCATAAACCCAAAGAAGGTTTACTACTAAAATCAATTGGTGATAATAGTAGTTTCTCTTTAAGTTTATAAAGTGATGCATACTCTTCTCTTTCTCTGATGTGAGACAACTCACATGCGGGTAACGCAGGGGCACTTCAACATTCCCCCTCATATGTGAGTGTCCTTAGAATTTTAGCCCACCAAAAGGGTTACAAACTTATTTGGAATGAACATCCAATTAAAAGCCTCTTAACCAGTGGTAAGATTAAATGGCCAGTATAAAGGCCCAGCAATAAACCAAGCTTTGATACTATGATAGAATTTAGAAAATGGGCCTAGACAGCCCAAACAAAGAGAAGAATAGTAGTCAATTCATAAACCCAAAGAAGGTTCATTACTAAAACCAATTGTTGATAATAGGAGTTTCTCCTTAGAGCTGTTCAAAAGTGACCCGACCTGAAAACCCGAACCAAAATCGAAAGTAAATCGACCCGAAAATATCTTCCGTTTTCAGGTTTATCGAACCGACAATATTCGAACCGATGTTGTACCCGAACCGGTTGACAACCGAAAATGAAAAACCTGAACCCGAACTGTAACCGACACATAATCGTTAACCGAAATTACCCGAACCTAAAAATGACCGACCCGAGTCATATCCGACCCGAATCATGCTCGAAACCGAACTCAATCCGGCTAAAACCGACTTAACCCGAACGATTTTAGATCGAATTGCTTTAAATCTGAACCAATTTTTAAGATAGAAGTATGATATGCTTATATTCAATCATTTTATTAGTTAATCTAATAAATACATGATTTCATATATTTAGAGCTAATAATTAATGGTCAATGTTTATTAAACTACTTTTAATCGTACTAGAGGAAAATTTATAGAAATATTTTTAATTTTCGGTCAAACATGTAAAAGTAACAAAGTAATAATGATCACTAATTGATTTGCATTTTAACTATTTTGTTTTTGATCGATAGTAATTAGTAATACGTAGCCGAATTCTGTTTTCTAAAAAATCGAACCCGATCTGTACCGACAAAACCGAACCAATTATTAACCGATGACAACCCGACACCAATTAACACTCGACCCGAACTTCAACCGGCACCGAACCGATGCTTACCCGATTGCTCGAATAACCAATCTTTAACCGAAATGTGGCTAACCGACCCGACCCGAGTGTGACCCGGCATTACAAACAGCCGAAACATAACCGATCCGAAATACAACCGAACCGAATGACACCCGTCCGAAACCGACCCGATCACTCGAATGAACACCTCTATTTCTCCTTAAGTTTATAAAGTGATACATACTCTTCTCTTTCTCCGATGTAGGACAACTCACATGTGGGTAACACATGGGCACTTCAACAAATAGTATAAGTATTTACAATGTTTTATGTAAATTCGAACGGAGAACGTATGAGCTATTAGATTTTAAATTAATAGTTATAATCAAAACAAAAATAATTAGAAAAATTTATTAAATAATTCAAATAGAGAAAAGATAAAAAAAGATTAGATACCTAAAAGATGTTATAGAATGTACTTTAATTTATGAATAAACAATAAATTAAAATACAAGTTGTGATAGTAAAACCAAATTACATATGACAATCAAGCCTTGCTTATATTCACCCTTTGAGATCTCCGATACACCGAACTTCAACACGATCAAAGTAACAATGAAGATTTTGTTGGAACTTGATATCAATTCTAGGCGAGATGCTCTTTCCTAAAACGTTATTTCCTCCCTCCCACGGTGCTTGGGAATCAACCGGAAATACGTTCTGAGATACAAAGAATTTCACCAATTTCCTAGCACAAGGATATTGGAATGACATAAAAGCAACTTAAATGGTAAGAAATATGGAAATACACAATCAAGGATTGCAAGTTCTTGATTGAAATGCTTAAGAGGAAAAGAAATCAGAAATTATGGATGTTGTAGATGTGTCAAACAACACACAAGCATTCTATATTTATAGAATAGCTCACACCACTTCATGAAACAAAGTGTTGAACCATGAAGCACTAGGTTGATCCGTGAAACACGAGATCGATTCATGAATCGATATCGCTTTTCACTCAACCCACATAATCCAAGGAACACGGCTAAAATAACTAAATTAACCGTAGGAAGTTATTTTATAACCACCAAAACGAAACAGAGCAAAGCACGAAACAAACCCACGAAAAAGCAGGCACTCGCGAGCCGCGACTTGGCTGTGCAAAATTTCCAGAAACTTTTTTCCCATTTTCGCGAGCCGCGAACCAAGTCACGAGCCGTGACTTTTATGTTTTTACTAAAACATATATTTTACAACCTTGAGATTATATACTTTAATATAATTAAATTATTTATTTAATTTAATTAATTAAATTATTTCCGATGTCCACTATACACTCTAAATTCCAACAATCCTCCCCCATTTAGAGTGTATAATCCTTTTCTTCTTTAGCAAACAATAATGACTAACCCATTTCATGCATCAATGCCAATGTTCGTACGAATTGAATTGACACCTAGTACCATGCATCTTTACAATCGATCATATCCCCTAATGTCCGTACGGATTGAATTAAGCAGATATATCCAATCAATTGAAGGAATAGTACACACGAAATATTCATTACTTTCATATCCTTGACACGTTAAAGGCCCTGTGTCCATATCTATTCATAAGTTCATTGAAATCATAAGTATGCCCCTTGATTTCTGTAAGACGGCCAAATCTTGAACTTATATAGGTAGCTTCTCCCTAATATACCGTGCTTTCGTGAATAAAGCACTCAATCTAGAGATCTTCATAACTCTAGAAATGGAGACTTCGAGGAACGACTCTACTACCACGTTTTTAACATCACGAACAAAGCAATTAAAGGGTCTCAAAATTGCTTCCCAACATCTGATGAGCGATCAATCCACATTGAATTCAAGACTAGATGTTTCTTCTAGCGTTGAATTGGGTTTCGCTCATGGTGTTGAAAGTGGGCATAAACCAATTCCTTGAACCATAAGATCAAAGGAATTCCTACTCAATGGCTTAGTAAACTGATCCGCCATATTGAGTTTAGTATTAACATAGTCAACGGAAATGACCCTTCCCTTGATAAGTGCCCGCACAAGACTATGTCTTAGTGCTATATGCTTTGACTTACCATTGTACGTTTGACTATACGCTCTGTTCATAGCCGATTCACTATCACAATGGATAGCTACCGGTGAGATCGGCTTAACCAACAGAGGAATCTCATACATGAGATCTCTTAACCATTCTGCTTCCTTGCTAGCAGAAGCTAAAGCAATAAACTCAGAACACATCGTGGAATCTGCAACACATGTTTGTTTCTTAGACGCCCATGAGATGGCACCTCCCCCAAACATGAACATCCATCCACTTGTAGAAGAATTATCTTCTTTATTGGATGCCCAAGTTGCATCAGAATATCCTTCCAAAACCGGAGGATCTCCACGATAATACAAACCATAATCCTTGGTTCTAATCAAGTATCTAAGTACTCGTCTAACAGCTTTCCAATGGGTAGGACCAGGTCTTTGAGTAAACCTACTTAATTGACCCACTGCAAAAGCTATATCTGGCCTTGTACAGGTCATAGCATACATCAAAGATCCAATGACCTTTGAGTATTCCAGTTGAGAAATCGCTTCACCTTCATAAGGTAATAACTTCTCACATGGATCCATGGGAGTGGAGATAGGAGCCTTCTCAAGCATATTAAAGCGTTTGAGAACCTTCTCAATATAATGAGATTGATTTAACATAAGACCTCCTTCATGACGTATTATCTTAATACCTAAGATAACATCGGCCTCCCCCAAATCTTTCATAGAAAAAGACTTTGACAAAAATTCTTTTGTCATTTCCACTTGCTCTATACTTGTACCAAATATGAGCATGTCATCGACATAAAGGCAAATGATAACCCCATTCCCTTTATAATCGAACTTGCTATAAACACACTTATCGGCCTCATTTACAACAAAGCCAAAAGACAATACCGTGTCATCAAACTTTTGATGCCACTGCTTTGGTGCTTGTTTAAGTCCATAAAGAGACTTAACCAATTTACACACCTTCTTCTCTTGTCCTTTAACAACAAACCCTTCGGGTTGTCTAATGTACACTTCCTCCTCCAGATCACCATAAAGGAATGCCGTTTTGACATCCATTTGATGAATCAACAAATTGTGGATAGAAGCTAAGGCAATCAAGAGCCGAATAGTTGTAGTTCTAGCAACCGGTGCATAGGTATCAAAATAATCAATACCCTTCTTTTGTCTAAAGCCTTGCACCACTAATCTTGCTTTAAACCGAATCACGGACCCATCGGGTCTACGTTTAACCGTAAAAATCCATTTACTACCAAGTGGAGTACAACTTGGAGGTAGGTCGGTTAAGACCCAAGTGTTATTTCCCATGATGGAATCCATTTCATCATTGATGGCTTCTTCCCAAAAAGCCTTATCACGAGAAGACATCGCTTCTTCGTAAGTAGATGGATTGTCCTCCACATTTAAACAATAAAGTGTGGATGTACAAAGAGAATCTCTTGTACCCTCTACTAAGTAGACTTGAAAATCTGGACCAAAAGATTTGGCAATCCTTCCTCTCTTACTCTTCCTAAGAGAAATCTCTACATGTTCATCATTTGATGGAACATCTTGAGAATCAAGTTGATTTTCATCAACTTCTTGAACATCGGTACTAAATTGTAGGTCTTTAGGCCTACCAATTGATGAAAATCGAGTCTCATCAAAAATAGCATCTCTAGACTCAATTATCGAATTAACCGATATGTAGTCATTAGGTTCTATTACATAAAACCTATAGGTTTGACTATTATGTGCATAGCCAACAAAGATGCAATCGAAACCTCTCTCACCAAGTTTCTTTCTTTTATTACCGGGCACTCTAACAATTGCCCTACATCCCCAAACTCGAAGATAACTCAAGTTTGGTTTCCTCTTGTACCATAGTTCATAAGGAATAGCCTTATTCCCTTTAGTGGGAACCCGGTTAAGGATGTGACACGCGGTCAACATCGCTTCACCCCAAAATCCTTCACTCAATCCCGAGTAGGATAACATGGAATTAACCATTTCTTGTAAAGTCCGATTTTTCCTTTCGGCTACACCATTTGATTGTGGTGAATAACCCGCCGTTGTTTCATGGACAATTCCCATTTCTTGGAAATAACAAGGGTTATAATATTCCCCTCCTTTATCCGTTCTAAGTCGTTTGACTTTAGAATCCAATTGTACTTCAACTTCGTTCTTAAATATTTTAAACATATTTAAGGCCTCATCTTTAGAATGCAATAAATACACATAACAAAATCTAGAATAATCATCAATGAAAGTGATCATATACCTTTTGTTACCTAAAGATGGAGTACTATGAAAATCACACAAATCACTATGGATCAAATCAAGAATATTAGAAGTTCTTTCTACTTTCCTAAAAGGATTTCTAGTGATTTTGTTTAACATGCAAGTACTACACTTTTTATTATCAAAGCAACACATAGGAATAATATCTAATTTACCCATATATTTCATACTTTCATAATTTACATGACATAAACGATTGTGCCATAAATCTAACATATATACATCTTTGTCATAAACATGCAATATACTACTATCTATAAAAGTTTTAATAGAAAGCTTAAAAAGATTACAAGATAGATAACATCTACCAATAAATATACCACCCCTACTAATAATACATCGATCGGATTCGAAAACTAGTTTATATCCCATGCGATTCAAGGTTGGCCCCGACACTAGGTTCCTTGCAATCTTAGGAGCAAACATCACTTCCTTCAATGTTAGAAGATTTCCCGAAGTGAAATGTAGATCAACCGATCCTTTCCCAAGAATTTGAATAGAAGAATTGTTTCCCATATAGAGAAACTCATCACCATCACATTTGTGAAAGGTTTTAAACCATCTTCTATCCATGCAAACGTGCCTAGAGGCACCCGAATCCATGTACCATGAATCATCCTGCACACAACAAATATTATTATTTGTTCCATTTAAATCCAAATTGGAATTAAATTTAATTAATTGTGAGGAAGTACCTTCATTCACGGGATCTTGGCTAGTAGAAGCCTCACCCTTGTTACCATTCTTTTTCTTGAAAAGAAAACAATCCTTCTTTCGATGACTCGGTTTTCCACAAAACCAACACCCATCAACCGTAGGCTTCTTAGAGGATTTAGTAGATTTTCCCTTGGAAGAAGTAGAACCCCTCTTTTTATTCTTAACAAATTTAGATTTGTTAGAATTTTCACCGACCATGTTAATGGTTGGAACCGAGGATGTTTCCTTACCCTTCTCTTGCTCACGTATTCCAACTTCTATGAGAAGATGGGTGGCAAGTTGTGAAAGATCAATATCTTCCTTTTTATGCTTAAGGGTATTCCTAACATCTTTCCAAGTTTGTGGTAATTTATCGATAATACTTGAAACAACAAAGAGTTCATCCATATTTATATTATGCCTTTTAAGATTATCATACATACGTTGAATCTCATGAAATTGTTCCATAATAGGGCGAGCATCATCAAATTTAAAATTATTGAAATTACTTACAAGAAACTTCTTACTTGATGCATCTTCGGCCATATACTTTGATTCAAGAGAAGACCACATCTCTTGTGCGGATTCATAGTTTTGGTAGATATCAAAAAGAGTATCGCTCATACCATTAAGTATATGCCCCCTACAAATAAAGTCATCATTGTCCCATTTGCTTCTAGCACGGGTATCTTCCGGAGTCTCATCCTCCTTTTCACTAGGCCTTGGTGAATTTATCACATAAGCAACATTCAATGTAGTCAATAAGAAAAGCATTTTCTTTTGCCATCTTCTAAATTCATTGCCTACACACTTATCCAATTTCACAAAATTGGTAGTCAAATCCTTGAGACTTGTCATAATGTAATTCAAAGAGAATAACGTTTTAGATTGTTATAAAATGTACTTTAATTTATGAATAAACAATAAATTAAAATACAAGTTGTGATAGTAAAACCAAATTACATATGACAATCAAGCCTTGCTTATATTCACCCTTTGAGATCTCCGATACACCGAACTTCAACACGATCAAAGTAACAATGAAGATTTTGTTGGAACTTGATATCAATTCTAGGCGAGATGCTCTTTCCTAAAACGTTATTTCCTCCCTACCACGGTGCTTGGGAATCAACCGGAAATACGTTCTGAGATACAAAGAATTTCACCAATTTCCTAGCACAAGGATATTGGAATGACATAAAAGCAACTTAAATGGTAAGAAATATGGAAATACACAATCAAGGATTGCAAGTTCTTGATTGAAATGCTTAAGAGGAGAAGAAATCAGAAATTATGGATGTTGTAGATGTGTCAAACAACACACAAGCATTCTATATTTATAGAATAGCTCACACCACTTCATGAAACAAAGTGTTGAACCATGAAGCACTAGGTTGATCCGTGAAACACGAGATCGATTCATGAATCGATATCGCTTTTCACTCAACCCACATAATCCAAGGAACACGGCTAAAATAACTAAATTAACCGTAGGAAGTTATTTTATAACCACCAAAACGAAACAGAGCAAAGCACGAAACAAACCCGCGAAAAAGCAGGCACTCGCGAGCCACGAGTTAGGTCGCGAGCCGCGACTTGGCTGTGCAAAATTTCCAGAAACTTTTTTCCCATTTTCGCGAGCCGCGAACCAAGTCACGAGCCGTGACTTTTATGTTTTTACTAAAACATATATTTTACAACCTTGAGATTATATACTTTAATATAATTAAATTATTTATTTAATTTAATTAATTAAATTATTTCCGATGTCCACTATACACTCTAAATTCCAACAAAAGAGATAAATAAAAAAACAAAAATCAATCAATGCCATCACGTAGAAATAAATTGTGAAAAATTGTGAATTTTAGCTTATTTAATTGTTAATTTATTATTATTATTAGTCATTTTATCAGCATTTACTTTACTCACTCTATTTTTTGTTTGTTTGTCTCACTTTAAATTTTTTTCACCTTAGGAGATAGAAATTTAAATTAATATTTTGAAGTAGAGATTAAAGTTAAAAAATATTCATTTGGGATCTTGTTAGATCAATCTTGATTTAAAATTTTTTAATATCTTATTTTTAGAATTTTTTATGATGCGTACTTAGATATATTGAAGCTAAAATTTATTTTAAATTTATGCTGAAAATAAAGTGGACATACAAAAACAATGAAGGGAGTAGAAGTTTTTTATGAGGGGCAAGCCTGGTAAATCCCCTAACGACAAAGAGAAGGAAAAAATTGATTTTTCTTGTAGATGGTGAGAATTGAACTAGGGATGTCAATGGGTCGGACTCGGCTCGGACTATCCACCCTCTGACTTTGCTTCGAATAAAATCTCAGACTGTTTTTTTCAGTGCACCTCCACTCGGAGTTGGATTATGCATACTCCGACATTGCTTAGGCTCGGACTCTCGGACCTCCGGCAGAGTTCGAATTATGATCAAGATTTATTCTTATTGATACTACATTAATGATTTAAAAGCACGAAAAAATTAATGTAGATTAGTCTTTAAATACAACGAAACAAAGGAAATATGTCTTTCAAATTCAACTTAGTAAGAAATATTAGTCCTACAATTACAATAAACAAAATAGTCCATATTCAACAATTACTTAGCACCAATAATACAACCCTCTCCACATTTAACATCTTGATTATTCTCCAAATTAATCATTGGAGTAACAGGAGTTTTCGGACTTGGTATTTCATTCTCAAAGTCTATTCCTATTTAAATTAAAAACAACAATTATATACTAATTAAAAACTATTTGAAAGAAACAATAGATAATTGAGGGTTTTGACACTATAATCGAAATCATCGAATAAAATAATTTCTATTCTTTTTCTTAGGTTATAACAATTACTTATTTTGATTATTAAGTAAAATTTCACCAAACAATTGAGGATTTTAAGATAATTTAGAAATTTGGATAAAAAATAAACCAAACTGAAACCAAATAGAAATAATTATCCTAATTCTTTTAGGAATTCCAATGTCAAAACCACCAACTTGCTTCGTAGAATAATTTGGCAAAATGTGATCGAAATAGTAATAAGAGTTCCTGGAATAATTTCATTAACATCCTTAAATTAAACCAGAACCAAGCTAATTATACAAGTTATATAGTCATGAATGGAAAGCAGAAGGAACAAAGCAGTCAAACTCACCGAAACAAAGCTAATTTCCGTAAGGACGACGCTACGGGGCTGCTATAAACTTCTCACAAAATTCTCTTAATCCCAAATAGCTTACAAAACAATGAAAATGAAAACAAAAATCAAGATATCAGATGAAGATACAAACATAAATGAAAATCAAAAGTTCATTCTCAAATGAAAACAAAGATCCAACCCTGTAAAAGTAGTTTTTGCGATTAAGGATTATACTAATGTATTACATACAAATACATTAGCCTAGATTGCAGTTTTATTCCTAAATAGCATATCATCTAGGTGAGCTAATACTACAGTGAACCACATACAAATACATTAAGGATTATACCAATGTACCTTGCTTAAGAGTTTTCAGTTACATTCCTAAATGCAGCTTATACATCAGAAACTGTACAACTCGAGGTTCAAAATCCTTTTTACCCCGAAGAAAGGACACCAAAGCTCCATGAGTCTAACTTGTTGAAATACGATCTGGGAAAACAACAACAACTGTGTTGTGTGCACAACACTAATGGTAACGTGTTGTAGTTCGCAAAAGCTCAAGGTGGTAGATTCGCTGGCAACACCTAAAAAAGAAAGACACAAGGGTTGCACAGGCATATGACAATAACATAAGTTAAACTACCGTTGCTGCCATCATTAAAGTAAGATTTGGTGGCTAGAAAATCCTAGAATTGATTTCAGTCGTGGGGGGCCTTATGCCAATGAGATTCATTGATCTATACTTATGAGTACACATGATCAAACACCAAATTTCAAGCCAGAATACATGTATGCACAAGGGGATGCAAAATTCATATGACACAACCTCCTTTTTATTTAGGAATGATATTACCAGTTGTAATCTGCTGATCAGACTACTTGAACTTGCTTATGCAATCTCCATTCAAATACCTAAACACAAAATCAAATATTTCTAGCAATAAGGCTTGATAATGTTTGATAGAACAATGGTTCACTAAAAAAAGTATAAACATAGATGAAAACCCTAAAATTACCCTAAAAAATGCCCAAAAATTTAATTCATACTAAAAAAAATGAAAACCCAACAAACTGTATTTTCAGATGAAAATCAAAATCAAAGTTCCCCTAAATTCAAAATGAAACTAACCCAAAAATTTAATTTTTCATTCGAAAAAAATAAATTAAAAGCCTAAAAAAATAAATGAAAATCCAAATTTAAAACCTGAATTTTCATTCAAAAATCAAAGCCCAAAAATTTAATTCATACCCAAAAATAAATAAAAGCCGGAGTAAAGTAAAAAGTAGAATATACTTCATGAGGAATAGTCTTCAATTCTTCCCCTCTTTTTATATTTAGAGGTTAAAAAAAAACTGGGTATCCGGTTTCTGACCTGGTTTAAACCAGGTATCCGGAATTCGAATACCCGGTTTAAACTGGGTCGGAACCGAGTCGCAATTTTAGGTATCCGAAAAAGCGGGTACCCGCATTTTCGGACCCCGATCGACCCGATATTCGGTTTTGAATGCCCCTACTTAATACAATTATTCCACCACTTATCAATTCTAACTCTTTAAATCCTTACCTAAATCCTTAATTGTATATTTTACATACCTACTACTTACAATGTCTATTCCATTGGATTAAAATTTGTCAAATTCAAGACTTAAAATGTCTAATTTAAGGTTCATAATATATTCAATTAAATCTTTAAGACAAAAACTTGGCCGAGACCGTCTCATAATGAGACAGGAGATGGGCCGGCCCAATATTAGGCGCGTGTAACACACGCGCGCGCCTTTCCCTCTAAATTTTTTTTTGTTTTTTTTTTTTTGATTTTTCTGGATTAATTTAAATTTGGACCTTAAAGGTATCAATTTTGACCTTAAAGATATCAATTTTGCTCAATTATGCTCTTACTTTGCTCAGTTTTGCATTCAAATATACATGTATTCAGTTTCATTGTTAATTTATTCAATTCTCATTTTATACTATTCAGTTTCATGATTAATGTAGTTCATACAGGGATTCAGTTTTTATAGTATTCAGTTTCATTGTTAATTTATTCAATTCTAATTTTATACTATCCAGTTTCATGATTAATGTAGTTCATACAGGTATGGTTAAATTGAAATTGATATCTTTAAGATCAAAACTGATACCTTTATGATTAGAATTGAAAAATGCCCAGAAGATGGAATCAAATGGAGAAAGCATTGGGCTGGGCCGCGTCTCATTATGAGACGGTCTCGGCCAAGACCGGTTGAATCTTTAAAATGAAAACTTTAAAATTATGTACCTGTGAGTGATTGCACGTATGCTGCCGTTTCACAAGAGCTGAACGTAAATATCTGTTATCCAATTAAAAATGATATAAGTAGACATTTAAGATATTAAGAATAGACATTAAGGATGCGGTAAGTAAGTATTAAGATTAACTCAAAAAGTAAGCATTAAGGATAATGTAAGTAGACAATAAAAATATAGTAAATAGACATTAATCTTTAATGGGCTGGGCTTGACATAGAAACTTAAGTACCTATTTGTTAGTTCATTAATCCCTATGGATTAGATGTCCTAGCAGTTATGGAAAAATTGAAAAAAGTGAGACCTTCACAAAACTTAAGTTAAAATATAAGACCTAAGTAAACTTAAGTCCTGAAATAAGCGTCTTTGGCTCCTAAGCTAGCTTCGGTAAAACTACGCTATTACTAACAGCGAGAGGTTAAATATGAGGGATTTTAATATAAACGCTGTTAGTAAGCCTTATTGCTAGTATCACTCTAATGGATGTAGCTGTACTCACACGGCTTCCCATCGAGGGACATGCCGTCTGTACCCATGGACGCCATCTCGATAGTTGGCGAGATATAGTTGAGAGGGTCTTAGGAGTTCATCCGCCGGCAGATGTAGCCAAAGGGAGTACCTTGCGCATTTCATGGCTTGCGAATAACTTCGCGCACCTCCCTGACGGAGCCGATGAGGCTACTATTGAGAGATACGCCAAGGCGTATTTGTTATACTTGATTGGAGCAGTGTTGTTTGCCGACAAGAGTGGCAACCTAGTATAACTTCTGTACTTGACTTTGCTCGATGCGCCGTGGGAGGTCATAGCAGGATACAGCTGGGGTTCTGCAGCCCTCGGTTACCTATACAGGAGACTTTGTGGTGCTTCTAGGAAAAATGTAAAAGAGATTGCTGGGCCCTTAATTATTCTTCAGGTAATACTAATAGCTTTATTTCAGAATGTTTATTTGTTTGGTTTACTTACTTATATATGTGACTAATAGCTTTGGGCGTGGGAGCACATACTAATTGGGCAACCAATGAGGAGTTTGGGACGTGGTGTATTTGCCAAACCTATGCTTCCACCTCCAGATATGCCATACGGATCGCGTTGGTCTTTTGCCAGACGAACAAAGACTCACACAGGATCTGGCTTGGGCTTCTATCGCGACCAATTGGATCTACTTCGACCTGACCAGGTAAAGGCATGACTCGTTAATATCACAACTATCATATTGCATAACTTACTGATTACTATTTTCACATGTAGTTTCGATGGGATCCATACCCCGCTGAGGCATACGCTGCATTGCCTCAACATTCAGGGATTTTGTCCGGGGTGTGGAGAGCATCTGTACCTTTGATATGCTTCGACATAGTCGAAGTGCACCTACCCGAGCGTGTACTACGCCAGTTTGGTATGGTACATGGCATCCCGCCGCCTTGTGATACAGAGGCCGAGCTCCATCACAGCTCACGCAAAGGTCGGGAACCCAGAAACTGGTTAGATATCAATGCTCGTCACATCGCTAGGTGGGATCATAGATTAGAGCTGCTGGCCCAAGGTGCGCCTATCGATGCCGCGGGTGCACCCACTACGGAGGATTACATGTCGTGGTTCCTCTCCATCACTCGTCGATGGATGACACCACGAGGTAACATCGCAGCTTCCCAGTATGCTCCAGCAGCACCTACGATGACACAGTTTGTATGTATTCTTGTATGTTGATTAGTATAGATAAAGTATACATATTACGTATTTGACTAATATTAATCGAACGCAGGCACAGGGCGTCGCAGCTGTCATCGGCTCCAGCCAAGAGGAGCCTGTACGAGAGATTGCCCAAGGAATACTATTAGGAACTCAGTTTCAACACTTCATTCCAGTAGTCGAGGAGTCTGACACCACTATGGATGCTCAAGGGTCATCTCCTCCTCATACCGACGATCATCTAGAGGAGGTAGATTTGACGTGCCACGACTATGGCGCTGGATCCTCACAAGGTGCTAGCTCATCCCAATATGAGTCACCTCCCCTACCTGAGTGTCATGCGACTTATTCTTACTATCGTAGGAGGCGTCGTAGAGGATCACAGTTAGAGATTGTCCCAGAGGAGGATTATTAGCATAGTGTTTATGCGATGAACATTTGAACATATTGGATATTTGACACATTTTCACTTTTGTGTGTAGCTTGTAATATATATGTAGATGTATATATGTTGGTTGTAGCATTAGTTTATCGTTTATTATTATAAATGAAATGCTGAATCATTACGCCATGAAGAAAGCTTGCTTCATAACCTTTCAACGCAATTTCATTCAAATTCAACCATTACATATCAAATTACATAGTTTGTTCAATAACTTAAACACTCGTAACTAAGTTTGCTTCTTGAACTTTCTCATAATTCTTTCAGTCTCTTCTTTCCTATTTGTTATATCATCTATTTGTCTCTTGAGATTGAATATCTCATCTTTAAGCTCTTGTTTTTCCTTTTCAAGTTGTATTATTACGTCTCTTTGCCATTTTGTACCCTCCGGAGCAATCCACCTAAAGTACCCGCAACCGACTCCTTCATCCAAGTCAAATGGACAAGCAACATAATCACGGCCAGGATCCATGTCGCTCCAATCTTTATTAATCTCAACTTCATAGCCACAATAGCAAAGCTCTTCAATGGAATGATCTTGTGACATCTAAGTAACACAAGATAAAGTAACATAGTTAGTTATTCAAAATCAATACTCATACATATAAATTGAAAGTAATAGTAACATAATAATTAAACATACCTTCAAAACCGATTAGCTTGAACAAGAATGGTGGAGTTTTAATGAAATGAAGTAGGAAAACTAGAGTTATTTATAGTACATAATAGCAACGGCTAGTTTCTACTTTACAACGGCTATTTTATCTTTTTACAACGGCTACTTTAAAGAATTGAAAAAGTCAACAGGTCAAAGGTCAAAGGTCAAAAGTCAACTTGCTGTTAGTAACAGCGAGTTTAGGGAAAGCATGATTTTGTTAAAACGCTGTTACTAACAGCGAGTTTTCTTCATGCTGAAATTGAGTTTCATTCTTCCCATTTTTCTTACCTCGCTGTTTATAACAGCGTCTTTGTACCAAGCCTAGCTTCGGACACGAAAACGCTTATTTCAGGACATAAGTTTACTTATATCTCATATTTTAACTTTAAGTTTGGTGAAAGTCTCAATAATTTCAATTTTTCGCGGTTATGAAGCCGTAAAAACCTTCCTTAGCAGAAAAGATTGAACATAGTCGCAAATAGAGTTCTAATTTTAATTCTGCTAAAAAACAAGAGTATTTTCAAAATTGATTTCTTTAATTTGAAGTTTTACTACCAGAATACTGTTTTTCTGGAAGAATCTGACCTTTTGTTCTATAGAATTATACGGTATTTTTGAGCTTTTCCAACCATGTCGCAGACCAACAGGGAAGCTGATGAAATGTAAGTTCTTTTCTGCAAATTATCATTTTCTTTCCGACTGAAAATACCCAAATATTGAATCTTTGTTTGAATTAGGTTCAATCGTGTGGCTAATATTGATTGATTATCTTGATTGAATTTATTAAACTTATTTTGAACATGGGTTTATTGTGTAATCAAAACTTATATGTGATAATACAGTGAATTACATTATAATCAAGAGTGATAAATACAAGTGAGATTGAATTAGATAGAGAGCGCGCCACATAATTAGGGTTCTTGAGTGAATTGGGGTTTTACAATTACTCTTGTAATCTCTATTGTTTTTTATGAACATTGTTAGAATTGATTAGTGTGTAATCAAGAACTAATCAATACAACTGTCTTCATCTATTGGGTGATTTTATAGTCTAATATCAATTTGATATTAGGATTTTCCACCTTCTAATTCTTGGTGTGTTTGTTTATGTTTTTTTCCATTTTGCAAATCTTTTTCATTCTTTGTAATTAGAATCTTCATTGTTAGAGCATTTGCTCTAACAGCTTGCAATTAAATTATTTATTAAACTTCTGGGTTCAATCATGGGGCTAATATTGATTGATTATTTTTTGGATTATTTTTATTTATAAGTGATAATTGATAATTGATAAGTGATTATAGTAGAGAAGATTTAGGGCTTTTTTTTTTCATTTATGGGTTGCTGTTTCATGATAAATTCGACTAATTTACTGTTAAATAATTGTAATTGCAATTTTCTTTTTTAGGGTTATCGAAATTTAGTTGGTTAAATTATGTTAATCTTTGCTTAGTGATGTAATGAGGAGCCTTATTTCTTGGTAATTGCTCATTGAATGGCAGGTTAGATGTTCATATACATGATTACTTTGTAAAGAGGAAGTTACATGCTTCTGCTAAAGCTTTTCAGCAGGAAGGAAAAGTATCTTCAGATGCTGTTGGTTAGTGAATCTTCAAGAGAATATATGCTGAATTTTGATTAATCTTTAATTTTATGTTATAATTCCTTTCGTTGATTTCGTTTTCATCTGTTTTTGTAGCAATTGAAGCTCCTCGCGGTTTTCTTTTCGAGTGGTGGTCGGTATTTTGGGATATATTCATTGGAGGAACTAATGAAAGGCATTCTGAACATGCAGCTTCTTCTATTGAGGTGGACTTCTTTGTTATTCGATTGTTAGAAGTCTTTAATTTTTCTATTCTATGCATAAGATGTGGTCGTTGTTCTATGAAAATTTAAATTTAATTTTTGTAGGATTAGTTTTGTTGAGGCTTAATATCTTTATACTCCCTCTATTTTAGAGCAAGAGTCTCATCTACATGCACACATTTTAAGAACATGCAAGTTGCGGATAAATGTTAAAGTTGGATTCTTTGTAGGATTAAACAAATATGAATCACAATATAATGACCGTTCAATGAAATTTACCCTTTAACTTCAAGAATACACCATTGTGCAAAAACGCGGTCACATTGCGATCGTGATTGCATGTCGCGAGAATGGAAAAAATTTGGCTTTCGCGGAACGCATTACGATATAGTTTTACAGGATAATTATTGATATTATTTAATAAAAGTATGTATCATTTTAATTAAAAATATAAAAATATTGATTGTAGTAATTAATGAAATTGAACCTTATATATTAGTATAAAAAAATAATGCAATTTATAAAATTCAACTAATATCACTTACCTTCTTGTCCATGTATAAATAAATAAATATACTGCTAGTAAGAATTTAATATTTTTTAAAAATATAATCAAAAAAAATATAATTAATAACTTAATTGTCTAGTAACAAAATAATAAAAACACAAATACAAATACATATAAGAAAAATTAAGAAATAAAGGAGCACTTCATAATTTTAAAACTTTTTAAAAGAAAACAGCGAACCTTTGAGGTCAAAGGTTTTAATGCATTGACAATTGTAATTAATAAGTTAGTTAAAAAAAACAAAGTGGATGAGAGCTTTTTTAATTTGCCTTCTATCAAATTAACAGTCTTCATCCTCATTCATCTGTTTCAAGGTCGAGCTCTAGCTTCTTCAATGGTGGATTGCTTCAATCTTGTTATTTTCAATATTTTTAATTAGTCAGTAATTTTGTAGGCCTTTTCTTTTCATTTTTTCAATGTGTTCATTATTCTGGGTTGAGATGTTGAATATCTCGCCCATATAGATGAAAATTCGCCTTTACTTTTTTATACATTTCTTGCACTATATTAATGTATTTCTTAAATTGCGCAACTTTGTCATTTTCCACTAAAGTACTTTCAATACATTGTTGTATGTTTTTTCAATAAAAACCATGTGCAAGTATCTTTTTCTAGCCCTATAGTACTCTATCATTTATGTCATAACATGAATTGCTTTCAGATTTGGAGGTACATCTCCTCATATATACATCTCTATCACTTTTTCCCGTAATTTTATAGAATTACTAATGAGTTTTATTCCTCGTTAGTTAGAGCAATCTTGAACATCTCATTTGTTTTTGTAATTAGGCAAGACCTTTGGTTTTCCTTAATCTCTTATTCTTAGACCCTATGCTCCCTTTCTCATATAACACCACACTCGGGTCACGTGGTGCCTCATTTCTAGACTACATCCTAGTATAAGTTGCAAATAACATAACAAAGCTAAATGACTCTTTATATGCCTACTTAAGTTCTTATCTTCCAATTAACATGATGAAGATAAATGTTATGTTTTGGTTCTCCTAGTAAAAACACATATTTAAACCATGCAATAAACTACGGCCATAATACCAATACTACCACCATTATACCAATAAACATCCTATGTTAATTAGTACTCCATTTGTTTCAGCAATATTGCCCCATTTGGTTTTTTGACACTATTTATAGTTCATTCTTAATTTGTATTTTATTCTTAATCTATAAGTTAAAACATAATCAAATAAGATTTTGTTTGATTCATCTCAACAATGGATTATTAATATTAATTAACTAAAATTTTTACTTATGCACAATTAAAGATATTAACGTTTTAATAACTGCCTTGGCAAACGTGTCCAAAGCAAATGGGGTAATGTTGCTGAAACAGAGAGAGTATTGTTTTATACTTTCAACACTTCTATGTGTGACCTTACAACGTTATAGGACTATAATTAGTTGTAACCTAATCCAAATAGTACTCCCTCCGAATCAGTTTAGATGTCCCATTTGGGATTTCACGGATTTTAAGGGTTGAGTGGGGTCCATTAAAAAGGTGGTTGTTGGGTATTTTAATTGATTAAATTAATTGTAAAGGTGGTAGTTGGGTATTGGAAAGTGAAAAAGTAGGGGTATTTAGGTAAAAAAAAGGATAGACAAAAAAGGAAATGGGACAATTGGTATGGTTTTGCCAAATAAGGAAATGGAACATCTAAACTGATTCGGAGGGAGTATAAAATTGATGTTGGTTTCTAGTAAACTATTATATTTACCTAAAATAATTGTCATATTTGACCGCTCAATTACATGATGTCATCCATACCGATGTTCAAATTTATTTCTTGAAATTTGAGCTTGAACTTCGAAACCAATGTAACATCTTAATCCATTTGAGCATGACCATACATAATGCAATTTTTACTCTTAAAGAGGCCAAAGGCACTGATCCTAATAAATTGGAGGACTTATAATGGTTTTGATTTGCGTCTGCCATGGATGAGAGAGAGCTAATAGAGATTGTTTATTAAGGGTAAGTTGACGACCGTAAGTAAATATTCCAAAGTGTGATTTGAATACTCTCTGAATTATTATTCCCTTAAAATTTTCCCTTGTATTATTTCTTCCTTTTATTTACACCTTTTATTTTTATGTGGGATCTAAGCATAAGAGGTAAAAGGTGAGAGTTTTGAATTATAGAAGTTAGTAAGATGTCTGAAGGATTCGTACAATTATCTTTAGCTCTGTAATTAGTTACTTGCTCAACACTTGATAAAGCATTTATATAAATCCAACCTTTTGTTCCCTTTGCGTGGTTCGAAATGGATTTCTGAAATTAGTTACTTGCTCAACACTTGATAAAGCATTTTCTTCATATTTTCCCTTTTTATCCTCTTGTATCTTTACCTAATCCCTTACCTTCTTTTTTCCCTTTCAAATGGGAAAACAGTTGATAAGATTAGCATACCTCAAAAATATATTCTGTTATCAAAAACAAGTGAAAATGGTTTTTTAAATGGTTCCAAAGTCTTAAATCTTTTGATACTTTATGTTAAGATTTAAGAAATATGTATTTGTGCTGGGAAGAAACTTTTGAATGTTTTGCTAAGAGTTGAACATGAATTGGGAAATCAACGCAAATAAGGAAATATTTTTTTTAACTTTTCTGAATGAGATAATCACAAGACAATTAACTTAAAGATTAATCACATAAGTTTTTGACAACTTAGCAAATAAAATTGATAATTTTTGGCCTTTTTCAATCATTTCGCCTACTTCTGCATTGACACAGTTTTATTCACAAGGTGGGATCGATAAGAAGGCACGACATTGGGACTATTCTTGTGGGTTTTTGTTTTCAGTAATGGGCTATATGATGCATTTTTCTGCTCATAATCTCTATTTTTATCCATCTGAAGCTAAATTTATGTTTTCTTTTACTTGAAACGATAGACTCAAATGTCCAAAGAAAGGGAGCATCAACAACTCCAAAAATCTCAACATATTCGTATACAACAGTTGTTGTTGCAAAGGCAAGCACAATACCAGCAACTACAACAACAACGCAGAAATGGTGGCCAACTTATAAATAGCAATACCAATGGAATTACAAGTGTTGATCCTCTTGTAAGACCTAACACCGGAAGTGCAAATGCTTTGTCTTTAAAGATGTATGAGGATAAGTTAAAGTTGTCGCAAGCTTCAGAGGATATCAAGGTGATTTTGGATACCCTTAATTGTTTGTGTGATTTTCGTTTGTCTCAAATCAAGGTTGTAGGTGAGAGTTGAGATGTCATCTGTAAATTATTTTTCAGCAAAGGTTTGGGGACAATGTAGGAAGTCATCTTCTAGATCCAAATCAGGCATCAATTTTGAAGTCAGCTGCAGTTGGGGTTCAACATCAAGGGTAAACATGCTTAATCTGTTATTGTTGTCTTATATGTTTCTTGGTAATGCTACTTTTGTTAAATTTTTTCATTGATTTCGGAAGGCAAGCCTTACATGGGACTCCTGGAAGTATCCCAGAGAATCTTCATCACTTTCAAAGTCGGAGTCCACAACTTTCCCTTTCTGCACAAGTATGTATGATTTCTCTTGAATACTAAGTATATCATTCTACGCCTGGCTACTTAATTCATTTCTACTCACATAGTACTTTCCCCATTTTTGATGCAGGACTTGAGACCTGAGATGAACCCGATGATTAATGCTAGAGCTGGTGCTCCAGGCGGTCTTGAAGGGTCTTTGATGGGAATTTCAGGTAATGCAGATATTCCAATAATATCCTTTTTTAGTGATTCAATGCCTTTTAGCTAATTTAAGCAATTTTTCCTTCTACCTTATCTGTGTATTACCCATGAAGATTTAGACCAACTAATTTGTAAAACCTTCAACACTTGTAATCTTTGCCAACTTGAGAATTTGAGATCAAAAAATTCCATGTGCTTGGTTTCTGGTTTAGGTAATCACTTCTGCTGTTATTAGTTGCCCTATTTCATTCTTCTTTTCTTTCTTCCTTAATAAAGGTGCAGAACCTTTGGTTGCAACAAAAGTTGTGCAACTGGTCGGGGCTCGAATCAAGCCTTAAATATGCGGGCTCTTAATAGGTTGGGCCTTAATTGAGCCATATGTTAAATGGATTCTTTATAAATGGACTCTTTATATACAAAAATGTAGCGGGCTAAAAATGGGATTTGTGTTGTTGTTGTTGTTGTTGTTATGGGATATTTCTTATGGCCTATGGAATTTTGGAAGAAATTACTAAACTTTTTTAACCTTAATGATCTTGAAGATTGAAATTTGAAACTAGCCCCGTCATTTTGTGTGATCTCTAGTAACCTGATGTATAAGAATATACATTCAATTCAAGTACATTTATCGTTTTTCAATTTTGAAAACAAAATTTTACTTTAGTAAATTACATTTGCATGTCAAATGTTATTCAAAGGGTCAAATTGAATTTTTTTGGAGTTTCAGGCTTGAAATTAGACATGCTTAAATTTTGGTGTATTAATATATCTGGTTCCCCATCTTCTGTTTCATCATTAATTGAATTATGGATCAATTACCAACTACAGCCTTTAAGTTTAATCGTTTTCAAATAAATAGCCGCAAACTTTTTTTTTTTTTACAAACAACAACCTTCAAGTTACCAAACACGACAGCGATACCGTTGACCAAGGTGAATGACCTTTGACTTTCAATTAAATTCTTCAATATAACCTAACTAGATAATGCCCATGCGATGCACGATTTCATTAAATTTTTTTTGACATATTTGGTTAAGCAAAAAAATAAAAATTTATGGTTTTATGTTTTAACCATCTCAAGATATCATGTACTCATTTAATAAATAAGATCATAAAGATTTTATTTATAATTGAAAGAAAATAAAATAAAATATATGATCCTCTAATACTTCCTCCGTATTTGGTTATTTACAACTTTTACCAAAAATGGCGTATTCTATTATTTGCAACTTTCTTTTTTTTTCCATTTATAGAAAGTTTTTTATTACTTTTTTATTATCTCTCTCTTACTTTTTTATACTCTCTCTTACTTTTTAATACTCTCTCTCATACTTTTTAATACTCTCTCTTACTTTTTAATATTATAATACTATAATCCCACCCCATTAACTTCATTAATCTATTTTAATACACTACTAAAAGTTTTGTCTAGGAGTCCGTGAAGGACCCCAAAGTTGCAAATAATTAAATACGGAGGAAGTATATTAAATTATATGACTTAAAAAGTAAAAAATTAATCAATATTGATAATATTATAGTCATAATTAAGGAATATTAAAGTCAAAGATATAAACATTACTAATAAATACAATGACATCATCATTGAGTATTAGAGAAAAAATTTTTATTGAGAAAATAACACGTAAGCAATTTTTAAAAGTAATGACATCAATAGTGTTTTGTTTTAGTAATAGTTATAGTCTTCAAGGTACCTTTTAACAAATACCTCAAGTAATACTAATATCTTAAAAGTAATACAAATATCTCAAAAAAAAAAAAAAAGTAATACTAATATTGTTGGACAAACCAAATATCTTAAAACTTTGAATTTATGGAAAAGTACTTTATTTATTAGCATAATTCTATAGAAAAGTGGGCAATTTTGAACGTATGGAAAAGTACTTTATTAATTAAGTACTTTTAAGAAGTTCAAAGTTACTTATAAAGACATACATGTCCAATTTTCCATATATTTTGAAAACAATAATGCACATTAATAGCTTTAAAATTTTTCATTAATTTTTGCCAAGTATGCATTCCAAACTAATTTCAATAGTAGATATGTCTTCAATATTTTTCAAAAAGTTTGGTCTTTAAAACTTCACATTTAAAGTTAACATTTAATTATAAATGAATTTGTATTTAAAATTATATGACATCACCATAAGCAATTGGAGGGAAAAAATTTACTTAGAGGTTGACACCTCATCAACTTTTAAATTTGCTGATGCAAGCGTGTTTTACTTTAGTACTATGTATAGATTACCCAATTAGCCTTAATTAAACCCTTCGTCTCCAACCTCTCTCTATCCCTTCCCAAGCACCACTACCATTCCTCTACGCCAACACCACAACCACCATTAAAAGCCCAATTAGCTTGTGGTTTTTATTTCTGTTTTTTTTTTTTTTTTTTTTTTTTTTTTTTTTTTCTTTTTTTTTTGTTTAATGGCAAGTGGAAAATGGAGGTGGGTTTTTTGTTTGGGGTCCAACAATGGCATTATGTTCTTCCAGCTTTAGTCTTTCTCTCTTCATTGCTATTTTCAAGCTTCGGTTTTTGTACAGTCTTCTTTACACCAAAATCCTTAATCAAATCATCTCCTTATAAACCCTAAATTGTAAAAATCCTCCACCAAACTTAGTGGAGGTCGAAATTCTACTAGGTTTTAGATCGGACCCTAAGATTTCATAAAACAAAAAAGTAAATCTAATTAAACACTGAAAAACAATTAAAATTAAAAAAATTAAATTTAAAAAATGGGATACTTTTATGTCTTCTCTCTCGTAAAAAATAAAAATCCCAAATTCAAGAAACAGTTTGAATGCAACTTTTTTTTTGAATAGATCTATTTGAACACAATTAAATATGACTAGATTATCTAATGACCCAACTCCTGGATTTTAAGATACAAATTCAGATGATGATATTAGTAGTAAGTTATTAGAAGAGAGGAAAGTAGAGTGAACATTAAAAACATATGACAAAGAGAAAGAAAAGAGGGAATTTTATGGTGGTGGTGGTGGTGGTGGTGGTGGTGGAGGTGGAGGTGTTGGGGTGGGAGAATGGTGGTGATTGAGAAAGGGTAGAGGGAAGTTGGGGAAGAAGGGTTTAATTGGGGTAATTGGGTAATTAGGTTTGATTAAGGAATTCAATTGAAAGTCAAAGGTCATTCACCTTGGTCAACGGTCACTTAGTAGGTCATTCGGTCAAGTGGCTGTGGCGCTGTCGTGTTTGGTAACTTGAAGGCTGTTGTTTGTAAAAAAAAAACTTTAAGGCTGTTTATTTGAAAACGACTAAACTTAATGACTGTAGTTGATAATTGATCCTTGAATTATTATGGTTTAATTTGACTTGATATTTTCTTGAGGTTTGACATATTAATTAAATGCACATGTTACAGAGTCGAATCAAGGTGGTAACAATTTGACATTAAGAGAGTTGCCACTAACAGTACGTTCTCTTTGTGTTCTTGTTCTTTATTTTGAATTGCTATGTTACTAGCCTTATCGCTTGTACTTTTTTTATTAAATGTGTGTTTGATAAGAAACTTTTTCATTGGCTTTTGGCTTTTGACTTGTGGTTGGAAACAACTAAAAAAGTGTCTGTTAATGGCTATTAAGCGGGCTAAAAAAGCTAGTTTTTGGCCAAAACCAATACTAGGAGTAGCTTTTTCTATTCACTTTGGGCTTTTACCCAATTTTCTCTAATTAACAATTAACACGTTATATTCACCTGAAGCTTCTACTTTTTACATTGCGCATTAGCTCTTACTTTTTCCTATTACCTCCTACTTTTTGGCATCTAATGTTCAAGTCCTCTTTACATTTTCCCTTAGGTCTTCTTTTTTCCTCATGATGTGTTCGAGCCTAGTGTATGAATGGTCATATTCACAAATAGCTGCTATGATTGGTTCCTTTTAGCTCATTTTCATCTTTGTGGAAGGACATCATCTTTAAAACACAAGGTGTATAAGCTTATTTAATTACTGAACAAGTGAGAATGAATTTTGACATGTGCATTTTATTGCTTCAAACTCTTTGCCCGTGTGTTGGCTCTCTTCTCAGTTTCGTTCTTTTTCAACTATCTTTATACAATTTCTCTCTTCAGCTTAGATGAGTTATTGTTTTTGCGTTATAGATGATTATTTTTCCTTCAAAAGATGCCCTTGTTACCTTCTTTATGTCTTGCTTTTATGGTTTGTAGGGTTTTGATTCTCTTCGACCTGGGATTCTTCCAACGCAAAAAACTATGATTCCGCCATCCCAACCTTTGCAGCAACTTCAGCTGCAGCAACAACTCATTTTCCAGGCACAACAGGACATGGAGATCAAAAGGAGGATTTTTCTTAATAGCTACAGAAATGTGAGTCTTGGGAAAGATGGACAACTAAATACTGTTGGCGAAGTTGTCCCGAATATTAGTTCACCAATACCAATTAGTTGTCCAGTTTTACCTCGTGGTGATTCTAATATGTAATGAAGGTGTTTAATTAGATATATGAACTATTGTATTGAGCTTCTTGCATATTTAGTCAACGTTTGGCTTTATTGCAGCAACAACTAGCAAACAACAACCCATCTCAGCAACAAAATTCTCAAAATGCTCTTTCTTGTCAGCCGCCTCAGATTCCTAACCAGCTTGATGCTAGTGTGTCTAATTCTTTCCGAGGAAACGATCAGGTTTGTCAATTTGTGGTTATGGTTTGAATTTAGAAACATTGTTTATGGTTGTTCTTGTTAAATGTTGCTCATATGTATAGTGTTTAAATCTATTTTTAACAATACTTAAATCATGAAGTTAAAGTTTAAAGATTATTCTATATAGAATAACAACATAAATTAGTGCGAGATGTTCCTTTTACTGCCAGCTAGATGTATTTATTGTATTTTCTGATTTTAGGGTGCTTTAAATGACACTAAACCCCTGTCTCACTCTTTTTTGTTAACTAAGGCATCAAAAGTTCAGCTAGGGAGAAAGAGAAAACAACCAGTTTCGCCTTCAGGTCCTGTTAATAGCACAGGTACGGCAAATACCGCTGGCCTTTCCCCTGGTTCAGCACCTTCCACCCCATCAACACATACACCTGGAGAAATGACTCTGCCTAATATACCTCATAACAATGGCTCCTCAAAGCCTTCTATTATGTTTGGCTCTGATAGTGTGGGCACACTCGCATCAGCTCCAAATCAATTGGTAAGAAGCTTACTCTTTTGTAACTTATAAGAACTAGACTGGAGAAGAAGTTGTTAGGGCCTCTAGTATTGAGTACGCTCAATTTGATGGCTTGAGTGAGTGAAACGTTCAGATTAGTTCCATACAAACAATAAATTGGATGGCCCCTTAACCGTCCTAGAAAAGGAAAAAATAAATAGAGAGCTTGGACATTTGCATTGTGGCACGGTTCTTTGAACGTCTTATATATTGAATCTGTGGGTTAGAAGCTTTTAATTCTAGAGGTATGTAGGTGAAGTAGTTTGACAAGATTAGGTCGGGTGCAACCGGCCTGTCAAAATTTCCTAGAATCAGGATAAATCTTAATTAGAAAAGATCATACGTGCATGATGTTGATACTGAGTATGACCTGGACCTTTACCCTCAACCATCCTTACCTTGTTGGATAATGGTAATAGAATTATGTAACAAATCATTACTAATGAAGATTAAGAAAATATGCAAATAAGAAATAAAATCAAGAAAGCCCAATCAATGACGGTATTCGAGCCACCGCCTAGCTCCTAATCCTCCTCTTCTTCTATTTCTTACTTGACAAAAATCATAATATGTACAAGAGACCCTTTATATAGGAGTCTATTATAATAAGACTCTTAGAACACCTCATCAAGAAACATAACACCTCATCAAGAAACATAAAAGTACTTTATTACATGACAACTAAGCTACTAATCTTTTTTATTTTATCCCTCCTATGATAAGTCTTGACAACTGGTTGGGCCGGTTGCCTTTTCGTGACAACATTCCCTTCCAAAAGCTTCACCTTCTCCTCAAGGTGAGAAAGAATAAACTCCCGTAAGACAATTTGACAATTAGGGGTGTTCATAACCGGGTACCCGGCTAAACGGGTACCCGGAAAGCCGGGTACCTATTTTTGCAGCTCGTGTCCCGGCCCATTTAATGCGGGTACTCGGTTAGCGGGTACCCGGATAAAACGGGTCGGGACACCGGGTACCCGATTATTATTTTTGGTGATTTTTCAAATTTAATTATTATTTTTAAGATCAAATTCCAAGTAGATATTAGGCAATCGAAGGTAGACAAACGCGAGTTTATAAGTTACTATTGGAATATGGTGTTGAGTTCAGCAGGCAGTTGGTTCAATGATGCTCAGTCCAGTAGCTTGATCCTAATCCTGATCAAAAACATATGACCAGCGCATAGTTGCATTAGAAGCTAGATGAAGTTATGAGTGCAGGAGGCTTGTGTGTAGGTGGAGTTTTATTTGTTGTAATAGGCTATTTTTTAATTAGTTTGTTAGGATTGCATCAAAAACAGTCTACAACTTTCAATTTAAGTCTAAATACCTTGAAAATTTAAAAAAAGATTCAAAATAAGCTATCCGGGTCAAACGGGTACCCGGGTCAATAAATTATTGGCCCATGACCCGACCCGGTTAAGGCGGGTCGGGTACCCGACCCGGAACTTTGAATTTTTTTAGTTTTTGACCCGCCATTTATGAGGCGGGTCGGACAGGTCGGGTAGTTTTGAACACCCCTATTGACAATGCCCTTCGACCCCTTGACACGAGTCATTACATTACCGACTGCCTGAAGTTCCACCTTGTCCTTAAGGTGGATAAAAATGTAACACTAGTCGAAGATCCGTCATCGTGACTTTATTTGATGCCCGATAGTCTACACAAAAACGCCATGATCCATCTTTCTTTTGACCAATATCATCGGACTCGAAAACAGACTAGTTACGGTTGTATCAACCCGGCCTTCGTCATATCGTGCACTGACCGCTCTATCTCATTTTTTGGCTATGTGTGTACCGATAGGATCGAACATTGACCGGATCCGTGCCCTCTCGTAGGTTGATGACGTGATCTTGAGGCCGAACGGGGGGTAAGGTTGACAAAGGTTGAAAAACCTCATCGTACTCCGAAAATAAACCTTGCAAGATTGCGGGAATGATTACTTTCTTTATACAATTTTCTATGCCATTGTACTCCACAAGAATTCCACCTCCTTCCACGTGCAACTCCTTGTACATCGCCTTCAAACTAATGCAAGAACGTTTTAATGATGGGTCACCAACCAATAATACGGATCTTCCCTCCTAAGTAAATTGCATCGTTTGCGTTTTCCAATTTGTCATCACCGGTCCCAAAGTCTCCAACCATTGAACCCCAAGAATCACATCAAAGTTCCCCAACTCCAAAGATAATAAATCTTGGACTTTAATCAACTCTTGTAAATGCAATGCCACCCTTCTACATACTCCTTGCCCCACTATCTCATCTCCATTGCCCAAGATCACTCCAAAATCTCTCACATTCTTCACAAGTCATTCCCATTTTTTTAACGGCCATATGGGAAATGAAATTATTAGTTGTTCCCGAATCAATCATTACAACTAATTCTTCCTCTCCAATTTGCCCAATCATCTTCATGGTTTTTGGATTAGTTATCCCCACTACGAAATTTAATGAGATAATCGATCTAGCATCTTCTTCCACCAAACACTCCTCGTCCACGCCATCCTCTTCATCATCCTCCACACTTCCAATTAACACACTCAGTTCCTTCTTGCTACACACATGATTCACGGACCACTTTGCATCACATTGGAAACATAACCCCTTTGCTCGCTTTTCCCTTAACTCCTTATCAGAAAGTTGTCGGATTCGCTCCTTGGATTGTGGTAATTGGTTACCCGTACTACTCATTTCTCTTGGTTTGTATATGGGATTTGGTGGGGATTTGTGGGTATTTAAAGAATTAGGTTGAGAATTGTTGGGGTAGTTTTGGGTGGGGTAGAATTTAGGTTGGTTATATTGGGGTACTTGGTATGGGTGGCCGTGGGGTTTGAATGGGTTCGTGCTTCGGTTTTCGGGGCCCATGCATTTTTTCTTCCTAACCAAGTTAATGATTGTGCTACTAATTTTGCTTCAATTTTTTCCGCCCACGCCATGGCTTGACCCAAATCAACGGGCCCTAACATCTTCAACTCCGTTTTTATTTCATCCCTTAACCCTCTCAAAAAGGCTCCTACCATAACACTTTCTTCTTTCTTCCCCAAGTGAGTCAAGCGCAAGACAAATTCACTTCGATACTCGGCCACGGTCCCTGTTTGCTCGGCCGACATCCAATATTCACACATCTCATTTTCATCCCAAGGTCGAAATCTTCCAAGAATCAATTTCTTTAAATCGTTCCAATTCCGAATCGTCCCATTTTGTTCTTTCCAATCTAACCATATCTCGGCTTTTCCTTCAAAACATACCGCCACCACTTCTAATTTCTCATTTTCATTTAATTGATAAAAAGAGAAATATTTCTCCGCCTTTCGAACCCAAGAATCCGGATCTTCCCCATTACAGTTTGAAATTTCCAACTTCCTCTTGCTCCAATTGGACCACCTATCTTCCCTTTCACCTTCTTCATACACGCCTCCTTTTTTCCCTCTCCCCAATTCCCATTCGGTTTCAACGTGCCCCATTCCCACGTGTGGCTCTTCCTTATCCAATTTCTCAAACAACTTCGTTTGCCCTTTTACCAACATCTCCAAGATTTGATCGGTTTTGTCATGCCTTCGATTAAATTTATCTTCTACCGCCTCCAATTCCAATCGCAACTTACCCTCGATGACATTCTTTAACTCTTCTACACTTTGTTCAAGAGAACTCATGATTTTGCTGGAAACACCAATCTTTCTTGCCCACAATCGAACAATGCTCTGATACCTTTGTAACACATCGTTACTAATGAAGATTAAGAAAATATGCAAATAAGAAATAGAATCAAGAAAGCCCAATTAATGATGGTGTTCGAGCCACCGCCTAGCTCCTAATCCTCCTCTTCTTTTATATCTTACTTGACAAAAATCATAATATGTACAAGAGGCCCTTTATATAGGATTCTATTATAATAAGACTCTTAGAACACCTCATCAAGAAACTATAACACCTCATCAAGAAACATAAAAGTACTTTATTACATGACAATTAAGCTACTAATCTTTATTTATTTTATCCCTCCTATGATAAGTCTTGACAACTGGTTGGGTCGGTTGCCCTTTCGTGACAATACCCCCTTCCAAAACCTTCACCTTGTCCTCAAGGTGAGAAAGAATGAACTCCCGCAAGACAATTCTACAATGCCCTTCGACCCTTTGACTCGAGTCATTACAAATTACTTCTAGGAAGTAGTTCTTAGTACTCACTGGAAAGGTGATTTTGACTATGGGACCTTGACCTTTGCCCTCAAGTCGAAGGTTTTTCTTTGTACCAAACATATTTGGTTTTTTCTAGATTAGTCAATTGACCTTTAAACCTTGTTACCAAAGTAGTGGTATGTCTTCTTTGGTGAGGTTTTTGAGGTCCTACCATGGACTTCATTTAGATATTTTATTGAGAATATTGTGCTATTGCAGGCTGATATGAGTCGCTTTGGTGATGAAGCGACTTTGGATGACAATGTTGAGTCGTTTCTGTCTCAGGAAGAGGGATACCAGAGGGATACCATGGGTCGGGATATGGAAGTCAGCAAAAGTACATGTTTTCCTCCTGAAAGTTCCATGCATCGGAGGTGCATTCAGTGAGAACTTCAATTAACGGTATCTTATTGTTTATAGGTTTTACATTCAGGGAATTGGCTCTAATTCAAGCTAGTGCAAGCAAAGTCAGCTGTTGTCACTTCTCCTTGGATGGAAAATTGCTTGCCACAGGTGGCCATGATAAAAAGGTTTGTGCTAGTTGGAGCCTTGAATTCCCTTATGCTTTGTTTGGAAACGATTATTTCATTTGGAAATCTAGAATTGGCTCAAATTTAATGTTTTGCAAAATCAATGAAATTCAATTTTGGATTTGAGCCAATTCCATCATTGTTTTAAAAGTAGGTAATGTTGAGAATCTGATAATGACGTTCCTAAAATCTACAATTTAAAATGAATTACTTGTTTCCAAATACAATCTTTTTCAGTTTATAATACATCCTTGGAAATGATAAATTTTATAATTTGAAACCTTTTGCAGGTTGTGTTGTGGTTCACTGATACTCAAAAGCCAAAGTCTACCCTTGAGGAACATACTCATATGATTACAGATGTTCGGTTTAGTCCATCTATGCGTTGGCTTGCAACATCATCGTTTGACAGAACTGTTAGGGTCTGGGAAGTTGAAAATGTTAGTTTACCATTTTCTTACTTTTTAGTTATTACCACTTTGGGTGCTTACGGCCCGTTTGGTAGGTGGTAATAAATCGTGGCAATGGGAATGAAAATCTAGTGTAATTTTGGTTAAAAAATCTTTTGGCCATCTTGATGGCCATGCTTGACAACCTTCAATCATCTCATTTTGTTCACAAAATTCATTCCAATGCATTACCAATGGGAGAGGTGGTATTAGGAGGTAATGGAAATTTGTGAACAAAAAATTATTTTTTGTGATCAAAGTTTCATTACCATGAGTATGACATGAAAGTTTTGATGAAAATTTACACTATAAATCATTCCTATTACCATCATTTAGTACCACTAACCAAACGGGCCGTTAGTGACTTAGTGTTATCAACTCTTATGCATAAACCATTAGAAGGAAATTGTGCCACTTGTAAATTTTTGGATATAAAATTTCAATAAAGTTTACAGTTCTTCTCTTGTAATCACCCCGTTTTGCATCTTAACCTTAAATTTTTTTTTTTCCATTTTGTGTTTGAAGTTTGAACATCTTTTCATATCAAGTATATCAAAGGTGCTACCAAAATTAAAAATTGTATTTAAGGCGTTGTGTTGTGCAAATTGGTGAAGGGATAAACATATTTTACGTATGAAGGTGATGCAGATAGGTTGGGTAGCCTATTCAAATTAACCTCCATTTGTATTCCAGCCGCCAAGAAATAAACTTAGTTTCATGTTTAGAATATTTTGGGCAGCTTTACCATGAGTTCTGGGAGTATTACTTGAACAAATGTGAACTTTATGCTTCCAAAATGTCATTTATCGTCTTCGGTAACTGATGTTGGATACCAGTACGTGTCCAAGTGTCGCATATGTGTAAATAATCAATGTTACGCCTAAAAAGAAGTGTCTAAGTGCCATGTCAATTGTCCGAAAATCAACACGGGTACGTGAAGCAAAATGAAGAGTCCAAGTAACATAGCTCTTATCAAATAATTGAATTAGTGGGGCAATGATTTAGTCCCTTATCTCCTTGCCATCTCTTTTTTGTACTCTTTCTCTAATGAACTTATGCTGCTCTGAGGCCTTTGTTATAAGATAGGGGGATTTGTACTTGTCTTTGTTACATTGTCTGTTCTTATGAGATTATACACTTTTTTGTTTCAGACTGCTGGCTACTCGATTCGGACTTTCGCTGGTCATTCTTCCTCTGTAATGTCATTAGATTTTCATCCAACAGACCATGATGTTATTTGTTCCAATGATTCAAATGGGGAGATACGAGTCTGGAATATCAACCATGGTAGCTGTCCTAAGTTTTTTGAGGTAATCA
Organism: Amaranthus palmeri; assembly: GCA_019776075.1. NCBI lineage: Eukaryota > Viridiplantae > Streptophyta > Magnoliopsida > Caryophyllales > Amaranthaceae > Amaranthus > Amaranthus palmeri. Next base: position 680,755 of record JAAKBH010000320.1, read on the forward strand.
CTTACAAATACTGATACTTGTGTTCAGATATTTTATGTTTTATTTTTTATTTATGCATTTGTTTTACTTTTTTAGGGTGGCAGTGTTCAGGTCAGATTTCAGCCTCAACATGGAAAGTATCTTGCTGCTGTGTCGGAGTTCGTGGTTAACATAATTGATTTTAATACTTGGGAATGTGTTGAGCAATTACAGGTTTTTATCATTTTCTTCTTCCACCCTTTTGGTTGCATTCGTTCGGCATTTATGGCAATAATTTTGTTCATTTTGTTATTGTATGATTGCTTTGAGCAAAGAATAATAATCGTTCTCAAATATGAATTCAAATTTTAGAAGTGTTGGAAAAACGCAAGAAAAATTCTGGATGTTTCGAATGAGATTGGTGATAGATTGTGAAGAAGTACAGGAAAAATGAGATTCCGGGTCATGTTTTGAATCTGATTGCATGATTTTGTTGTATGTCAGGGTAATTCGTCAAAATTACATTCAGTCTGCTGGGATTTTTCGGGCGAACGTCTTGCATGTGTCAGCAAGGACATGATAAGAGTTTGGAGAGTTGTATCTGGCGGTGACTGGCAATGTATTCACGAGCTGAACTGCACTGGCAATAGATTCAACACTTGTGTTTTCCACCCTGTTTTCTCTTCTCTTCTCATCATAGGCTGTTACCAGGCAAGTTTCTTTCTTCTCGGTCGATCTCTATATTTCCATGCATTTTAAAGGCTCTTCTACATCAAGAATAACTCAGATATTAATTCTCTTTCGGTTGTCAATCTGCCCCGTTGCATCTTATCGTAAACTTCTACTTTATTTGATTTCCGTTTTGCTATCGTTTCCAGAATTTGGAACTCTGGAATATGGTGGAGAACAAGGCGATGACATTGGCAGCTCATGAAGGGCAGATTGCATCCTTAGCCACTTCGACTATCTCAAGACTGATCGCTTCTGCTAGCCATGACAAGTGTGTAAAGCTCTGGAAGTGATTGGTCGGTTGTGCACTCTCTTTTGAGGACTCGATACTTTACACAGATTAACTACCTTTGATTTTTAAGAAGTTCCCGACACATCGAGATAAGTAACAGAAGTCTTGTTTGTGTTGATATACTTAGAATCGTTAGTGATCAAGATTCCTTAATCGAGTTAGTTTGTTTTTTCTCGTGCTAACTCAGCAACTGTATGATGATCTTGAAGGAGAGTTGTGCTGATAAAAAGCATTACATTTTTATACAGAATTATAGAATAATATTGTGTATCCATTATCACTTTAAATACTTTTCTATGATTATCTTATTATGTAAATATGTTGTAAATATTGTGTGGATTTATGCATCACTTTTTAATGCTATGTTTTTACTTGAGCTCTCTTTGACATTTGGGGGAATAAACATGTTGATTGATGAACTCATTGAAAATTTTGAGATGATAATTAGTCATTTGAGATTGATGGGTCAAAAAATTGGCTCAAGTTGAGATTGACTTAAACATAATACTCCTAAAGGGTCGCTTGGATTGAGGGCAAATATTTAAAGAGTAAATAAAATAATAACTAGGAAAATAAAGTTAGTTAGATAAATAATTAATGGAATTGGATTGTTAGAGGTGTGGAAGAATTAATTAAAAGGTAATCAAAAATGCAGAAAATAGCAATTCATTTTTCTTATTTTGGGGTATAAATTCACCCTAGGGAAAAGTGGGAAATTCTTTACCTCCAATGAGAGAAATCGATCTCTTTTTTTATTCTTTTTTTTATCTACTCACATTTTACCTCTATCAAAATTATTTTAATAACGTTATTTGTCTTTAATTAGCTTTTTTACATTACTTTGACTTATTTTACTCCCTTAAATATTTACTCTCAATCTAGGTGACTCCTAAGAGAGAATCGTTTATCCTTGCTGTAGGGGTTTGATCTTTGACATTGGATGCCTCATTTATTTTTTGACGTTACTTATTTATCACTTTTTATTTGCATTTTATTCTTAATATATTAATTAAAACTTAGTTAGGTGAAACTTTGTTTGATTTATCTTGATATAAATAATATTAATATAATTTTTTTTAATTATTATTCATAAACAATTAAAGATATTTAGGATTGATAATGCATTGACAAACATATAAAATAAAATAAGATATCTAATTTGAATTGCAAAGAGTATTTTATTTCATCTCTATTGTTTGTATTCAAAATAAAAATCATAAACAGACAAGCGAAATTGAAATATTTGAAATAAATAAGCAAAAAATTATAAAAAATTCAAACTATAATAATGTTTTGAAACTAACTCCCAAGATAAGCAATTTTTTCTCAAACCTGAAGTTTGGAATGTTCGCACTTAATAGCCACGAAAAAAGGTAGAGGGTTTCAAAAAAGGCAGAGTTTTTTCGCTGTTACTAACAGTGAACAAAGAAAGCTGTTGTTTTTAGAATGCATCTGTTCGCTATTAGTAACAGCGAACAAAGATTGAAGGTTTTGTTCGCTTTTAGTAACAGCGAACAAACTCTTTGACTTTTTTTGACCTCTAGCCTTTATTTACTGTTACTAATAGTGAACAGCTTCAAACCATAGCTTTGGGAAAAAACTACTTATCCTGATAAATATTTTCAAAACTTTACCATTATTCGAATTTTTAATATTTTTTTTGCTTATTTATTTCAAATTTTCGCATGTATCAACTATTGTAAAATAAATGAAAAATAAAAGTACAACAAGTATATTATGGAACGGATGAAGTATTGACTTCTACCTTTGTCTCCATAAGTGTGCTAAAACACACTTTAACACAATGATTAAAAATGAAAGTGTTTCTTTAAATTATATGGATGAGAATAAAAGAGAAAAGAAATGTGTTGATGCAATTAAAAAAATAACACAGTTATAAAAGAAAATTATGTCAAAGTGAAAAGGATAGATCAACATATAGAAATCTGACATTCTCACTTGGAGTGATTGAGGGCTTTTGTGTTCCACAAAAAACTTGGCCTACCGTCATTTTGGGACAGTCCAATTTCGCGCGTGATACAACATCCACTTCTCTTCCTTATTCCATCTTCCCAGTCACAGCTCTCGCATTTTTTCTCCATATTTAAAACTTTCTCTTTTTTCCTTCTCCATTTTATTTTCTTTTTTAATTCTTGCCATTTTTGTTTTTATTCTTATGATTATTGATTCTTCTTCTTGATTATTGGATTAGAGGAAGAAGACAAGAACACAAAATCCTAAAATTTGTAATGTAGTCATGGGATTGAAGATTATGTTTTCACCATTGTTAAACTTAATCACGTTTATATGTATTTTGTAAATAGTTCAAATTGAATAGGTTAATAGTCAAATTATGACATATAAATTGGCAATTGATGTTTTATGATCTAACTCACTTTTGAACCTATAAGCTTTAATTATGGTTTTAAAAATAGGTATTCAAAGGCTATAAAGATATTAGACTACCTCCTATTCAGCCTAAATGTCCCATTCTCTTTTTGGCACTATTCACTCATCACTCTTAATTTGTATTTTACTCTTAATGTATAAGTTAAAACATAGTCATGTGGGATCTTGTTTGATTCATATCAATATAAGGATTGTTAATATCAAATTTTTCTTATTTTTAATTAAGAATAATTTGAGGTATTAAGGATTGAAATGTTGTCTCGACAAGTGTAAAAAAATTAAATGGGACATTTAGGTTGAATAGGAGGGAGTATATGTTTTAGTTTAAATCATGATTTTCGTAATCTAAATCAATTTTTAACTTATAATCTCCAGTCATCCTTTAAAAAATAAGTATTCAAATTGTATAGATCTATATTGTATAGCATTTAGTTCAAATTTAATATGTTAATTAGTAAAATTGTGACATGTAAATTGATAGTTGAGATTTTATAATCTAACTCAATAGTGAACTTATAATCTTCAATTATCGATTTAAGGATAAGCATTCAGATTGAATAGACTTATTGCAACGCATTAAGTCACATTGAATATGTTAGAATTGAAATTGTGATGTATAAATTGACATTATCATCACATGCATCTCTTCATCATGTCTATAAAGTAGTTTCCCTATTGAATTCATTCATTAAACCTCCATTAGAGAGATTTCGAAGTTTTACAGATGAAATATCGATTTTTTATTGTTTCTTTAAGATTTACAGAAATTTGTGAAGAATTGAATGTGCAAATCTTTAATTTTTTTCCTAAATGTCGAGCTTGAAGTTTGGCGGTTTGAAAATCAAATTCCGTGAATGTCGTTTTCAAAATTAGGAGTTTTTATATTTCCTATTCTGTTTTTTAAATGTTAATGGAGATTGGGCTGGAAGGTAGATGAGTCGTCTCATATTGAGATGCTCTCGGCCAATACTAGTTGTTTGTGTTTACCTTTATGACAGAAATTATATTCTCACCATGTATTGGAAAGATTTTTTTTAGGAAAAAAAATAAATTGCTAGAATATTTTAGGTAATTTTTCCTTATTATAATCGAGATTAAGGGTTGAAAAAAAATTGATTCAAAACACTTGGTCCAAAAGTACATCTAATACGATTATTAATATTTGGATATATTTATCAGGGAAATATTCGATTTTAATATCAAAAATATATGAATTGTTTGGGCAAAAATAAAATGTTGATACATAATTTTTATTGTTAATTTTTTTTGATTAAATGCACACCAAAATACTGACAAAATGGGCATTGTGGCTAAATGTTTGAGACAAAAAAGTTTTCTATTTCTAGTTGATGCCTATTGCTTATCAGTAATCAACTACCCCTCTATCTGAAATTGCTATGAAACATCACTACCAATAGCATTTTTGGAGTAATATGGCCACGATTCAGGTTGGATCGGTTTCGATTGTGAATATATCCGACTAGTTCAGGTCAACCAAAATGAAACCTGAATCGGATTGTAGGGTTTTCGGGTTTGGATTTAGTTCTAGGTAATTCTCGATGATTATTTGGAATCTCAAAAGGTGATTCCTGACTGTTCACCTCACATAGAGCCGTCTTCGACATTTTAGAGGCCTTGAGCGAAAAATAAAGTATGAGCCCCTTAAAAACATAATTAAATTAACTTACATGTTTATCACTTGAAAATTTTCTTCCTCCGAGAATGTTTTGATGCAAACTCATCAATCAAATCCTCATACACAACTTTATCCAAAACTTCATTCTCTATAGCACTTAAAGCAAGTCCATTAAGTCTTTCCTGTGACATAGAACTACGCACGTAAGTTTTAAGCAACTTTAACTTTGAAAAACTTCTTTCGGCTGTTGCAACTGTAACCGGAATAGTTAACAATATTCTATATGCAATAATTGCATTGGGAAAACAAACGTGTTTCAATCATTTTAAAATATCAAGAGCCCGTGACTTTTCTGAAGGTAAAAATTCTTAGAGTAATTTTAACTCTACATACCAATCATAATCACAAATATAATTTCTCACAATTTTAAGTGCTTCTTCCAAACGAATACAACAAGATTTAAATATGAATCATCTAGTGAATGCAATATGTCAGAAGTAAAACTAAGGTTATTTTCATATTGCTCATATTGTTCAAAGCTCGTATCAAGTGAGATAATTGCCTGATCAATAATGCAATTAAAAATTTACTTCTGGAAGCTTCTTGTGGACATTATGGACTCTCATCATGTAAAGTATCATCAAATTGTCTTTTTCTCTTCATTTGACGCCTTTGAGGGAAACTTAAATCAATTTCCATATCTATTGCAAGCTTTTTAGCGGTTTCAACCATATTTGAAAAACCATTCATCGTACCCTATAATTCTTAAAAAATGAATGAAGTTAAATGTTTCAGACTTTCAATAGCATAAGAACATAACCTTGACTGTAATTTTTTACTCACCAAATTTACAGCATATACCAAATCATACCAAATGATAATAACAACTATAAATTCAAGATCACCAATTTCATTATTAGCTAAAGATTTTGCTTCACTTTTTTTTATCAAAAAGTCTTTATCATTATAAGCACCTTCAAGCAAAGCTTCTCTAACGTCTAAATGTTGAGTACTTATTGCTTTAACGCTATCTATATGACTTTTCCAACAAGCGGAAGACAATGGTTTCAAAACTCTTTAACATTATCCATCACACTTCTTTGTGGATCTGGAATAAATAGTTTATGTAACACCCCCATAAATAGGTCCAAATTTTAAAAAGAATTTTTAAGGAAAACATAAATCAAACCTAATCATGGGAGCGTTACCGCCACATCTATTTCTAAGAAAATAAATGTAAGGCTAAACAACTATATAAAATAATTCTATGCGATACAATTTAAGAACTAAACAATGTTTACAACTGGAAGTGAAATTTTAACTGAGACGTGACTACTAATAAAACTAATTTTCTAGGTGAACCTCACTCTACGATCCCCACACGGTCAATAACCTGCAAAAATAAGAATACAAGAAAAACAAGAGAAAAACTCCCAAAATCAGATAAACTGAGTAATTCCAACTCCATCCCGTAAAACAGTTTAGTTAAAAAAAAGAATTTAAGAAAGTAAAATATAATTGAGTTGAAATAATTATAAAAAAAATAAAGTATTACCAAGCTGAGTTAAAGATCAAATTTATAAGTATAAAATAAAATAAAACAAACATAAGCCAATTAATTAATTTGATATTTAATGGCGACAACACAAATATTCAATTTTAATTTGAGGAAACGAGAACGGCAATAGGCCGAGGCTGTACCCCTATACCTATTTCATCAAGACATCGTCACCCCAAAATAATTCATCAAGGCCAGCAGAGTAGTCTTAGGTAACCCCTAGTGTGCACATCCCTTCTACTTGGATCACAACAAATAGAAGGATGACCAAAAATCGTATTAAGCATAAAATAATAGTAATAACCTGTCGGCAGCTATACTAACCAAACAGGGCAACCTGTTCATCACTCTTATACTTGGATCAGAACAAATATAAGAGCTTCATTCCCATCGTTACACTTTACGTGATTTAATATATTTTAATAATTAGTCGCGAGTACTTAAAATATTACATTATACATTTTATGTAAAATGATTATAAATTTTCTCAATAAATATATATCTCAGAAAATTCCAACTGAAATCTCATTTGTCAAATCACCTTCTTAACATCAATTTGGTGACAACAACAATTAAATCATAAGTATTTCTCTTTCGACTCAAATCGTCTTTAAATACCATTATTAAAATAATAGTATAATTTTAATAAAATAATAACATATTTTCCTTTAAATTTTAAACCATATCAAACTTGGTTATTAAAATAATAATAAAAGTTTTATCAAAATAAACAATTTTAAACTCAAAGTTTGACAAAAATAATAGGATAAATGGAGATTAATAATCCCAACTTTGCGTGATCCACTCAAAACAATCCCAACTTTCGATTATTTTCTAATATACCTAACTTTGCCACTTTGTTGCTCAGGACATACCCTTTAATATGGTAACCGGTTATAACAGGTAAATCACCTTTTTTGTCATGGAAATAAGAAGGATAATGGAGATTAATAATCCCAACTTTGCGTGATCCGCTCAAAACAATCCCAACTTTCGCATATTTTCTATTATAACCGGTTACCATATTAAAGGGTATGTCCTGAGCAACAAAGTGGCAAAGTTAGGTATATTAGAAAATAATCGAAAGTTGGGATTGTTTTGAGCGGATCACGCAAAATTGGGGTTATTAATCTCCATTTATCCAAAATAATATTCACGATAAATTGAGAATTAAATTTATAAAACATAATGTCACATAAAATAATATCATACCAAATCATGTAACACATTAAAACAAGTTAATATCACATAACACATAATACTAACGGGATAATCCTAAATAGATGGACATCGAAAATTACCTTGTGAAAAGAACCCTAAAACGTAAATTTATGCTCCTATCAAACTTCCTTTAAAAACTTGACATTTGAAGTATGATAGTTGTTTAGAATTTGTATATAGAATATCTAAAGATTGAAAATACTATAACAGGTATAAAGAAAGAAAAATGGTTAATGAGAAAGAGAATTATAAAGAGAAGAGAGAATTAGAAGGAGAAGAGAGAAAACTGATTTGGTGAAATATCAAATATGAGAAACAGTTTAATGTATCAGTAATAGAATGAGATAAGTTAATAGAATTAGAGAAAAAGTGGGAAAGATAATGGGGTAGAATCAGGGCCGTCTCTGACATATTGGAGGCCCTAGGCGAAATATTAAAATGGGGCCCTTGAAGAACAATAATAAATGTAAAAAATTATATATTCATTGAAGCGCAAAATATGTTTGACAAGTTACGCCTTCAATTTTACTATATATGAAAAAACAAAAAAATATCATTAAAAAAATTGAGTCAAAAACATTTAAAAACCAATTCTACTATAACAATTTTTACATGTGGCTGCAATATAATTTAGTATAGTAGTATAATTAAAATCTAATAATACACTATTAAAAATCAGTATAATAAAATAAGAAATTAATAATATATTATAAAACAATAGTGCTTCTATTAAGATTATATTTAAAAATGAAATCAATACTTTTCCAGAAACACATTAAAAATCAATAGTACAACTACCATGAAAAATAATAAATAAATGACCAGAAACATTCAATACCCAAAAAGTTAAAAAACTCCAAAACCAACACCAGTAAATCCAATCCAATCCCCATTCAACAATGAAAACCAAACTTTTTAAGAATGGTATTCAAAATTTAGCTAATACCGGACGAATTCTACAATGGAATTCAATGATTTTTCAACCAAAATTAATATACATAACAGTAACATCAATTCATATTTAGTTTCGAAAAAAAATAGACCTAAAACAATGAAATTCCATACCTAGACTCCATTGATGAGTGAGTAATTGAATGATTGAAGATAGATGGAATGAGGAGTAATAAATTGAAGAGAAAAGAAATGAAATTGTAATTATATAATCTGAAAATTTTTTACTGTAACGCCATTGATGAGGTATGAGAAGAAGGTGAAAGATCAAAAAAGCGGAATTCAGACGCATGAATAATGCCATTGAAATATCATCACCATTGAAGGAGTTTTCAGTTTATACTTTATAGTTGGCAAAGTTATTAGAGAAAGCTTATAGATCATTAGGGTTTTTAGCATACAAAGAAAATGAGGAGAGAAAGGCCGCTTCATTTACCCAAGTTTTGGACTTCGGACTTTTCGAGATTTTGGGCCCTATGTTTACTTCCTAAGAGACCCCTTCCCATCCTATTTTCTGATTTCTGAAATGGGGCCCTGGGCGGTAGCCCTATGGGCCTACCCTCAGGGCCGAGCCTGGGTAGAATAGAGAGTTATTTTAGAAAGTGGAGAAGAAAATTAATTTTTAATATAATTTTTTTTGTTAATCGTGCAAATTAGTTTTCCTAAACTCTATTAGATTTTTGTTATAAATATATTAAAACTACTCCTACATTATAGGTTTTTTTTATCTTATTTTATTTTATTTAAATCTCATCATTTTTTTACGTATAAAATTTTATTATTTGTTTAAATGTTGTAAATCTTAAAATTTTATTATTTATTTTCCCATTTTTATTTAATTATTTTTTTATTTTTTATTTTTTATTTTATCATTATTTTTTAAAAATATCTTGGATATTACAGTTTAAATGCGTTGAATCACACAAAAAAATTGTCTCTAGCTTTTCCAGAGTTATTGGTCATATAACACAACATGATTAAGGCTATGGGCACAACAAGGAGTCTAAAAAGCTCTAGGATTTAGATTTTGTATACCTTTATTCTTTTTTTTCATATTTGAACCACTATCATAATTTTAACCACGAACATTATCAACATCTAGTCTAACATCAATTAAATCATTCAATAAGACATCAAAAAGTCCTTATCCGGTTGTGTCATTCACATTCAAAAATCCTAAAAAAAATTCCTCTATAGTAACACAATTAGAAAAAACATCCACATATTTAAGAATTAAAGACATTTGCTATTGATTACTAATATCAGGTATACAATCAAGTATCACTGAAAAAATATTGTCTCTTTTATTTTTTTCACAATTTCATTTTAAACTGCACGAGCAAGCAAAAGGATCAACTCATTTTGGATGTTGTGACTAAGGTAATGAACATGAGTCTCATCATAAGTAATGCGACAAACATGATCTTGTACAATTGGGTCAAACGCATCTAACATTTCAATTAATCCCAAAAAAGTATCAATACTAATTTGATGCAATTTTTCATTAGTACCACGAAATGCAAGATTGTGTTTTCCAAGAAATTTAACTAGCAACGATTCTTAACAAGATATTTTTGTAGTGTTCTTTCTCATTCTCATGTTTTGGTTGAGCTACTTTGTCAATAGTTGTGTCCTTTTGAAGTCTTAAACGTAAATCATACCTCGTGGTCATATTTCGCAAATGTTCCATATAAATTTCATGCTCTCTAATTCTAACACAAAGATGTATCCAATTACTAAAACCACCATCCAGATTAATATTTTTTGACCTCTTTCAACCCCTTTCTTAAATAATTTAAGACAAAAACAAAAATCAAAATCAAGTTCTTTTGAATATATCAACCAATTTCTATTAATTTTGTCTCCATTTGATAAGACCCTAGTGTAGTACGAGGCCGAAAATTTTCTTCCCATATTAACTTTAGATTTTTTATTATAGACAAGTCTCTTTTGAAATCCTTTACTACTAAAATGTAAATCATTCGAGAATCTAAATCTGCCCAATTTCTTGGGTCAATATGTCAACATTATAATCAGTATCATCATTAACAAAATCGTCATCATCATCATCATCATCATCTATATTAGCATCAGAAACATGATCAATATCATCATCAATATCATCATTAACAACATTAGCATGCTCAATATAATCAATGACATTGGAACTCATTCATACTCACATTACGATCAATATTAATATCATTATCAATGGCATCATCAACAAAAGTATTACTAATATTATCCATATTTTTATCACTTTGTGTTTTTTTAAAAATATTTATTAGGTGCTCCTCTTCGTGATTGAACACAATCATCAATTCTCTTCATTTTACGTTTTTCACATCCAGATTAATGTTTTATTTTAGGAGACATGATTGCTAATTAATTAGTCCCATAACAACAAATTTTCAATCAAAATCCAAAGAGGTGAAATACAGTCTGATTTGGATCAAAATTCCCAAAGCTTTTGACAATAATATTGTTTAATTTTCCTCCTACAATTAAAAATTATTTGAACTTTAAGCTCTTAAAAAAATAAAATAGAGTTCAAACAATTCAACTAAAACATCTACCAAAAAATAAAATAATATCATATAAAAGGGATGATACCTTCATTAGCCACATTTAATGACTATTTCTTGAGTTTGTTACTTCTTAGCAAATTTGGGGGAGATAAGGAAGATGCATACACTATTAATATGAGAAGAATATTTTTAGAGGAAAATAGAAATCAGAATGTAATTTCAAAGTTGCAAAAATAGGAAGTTGAAAATTGTCCTAGGTATCTGTGGAAATGATTAGTCAGATTACTAATTAGGAAGTTAAAGCATTTTTATTGAAAATGAAAACTTACAGCCACGGGGGCATTTATCAGGAAAGTATGGAGTATTGGAGTGTATTATTATTGGGAAGTTAGGCCTGCCGCATTTAACTGATATATAATTATTTTAAAATTTTTAATTGGGCCCTTAAAAAATCGGGTCCTTGAGCGATAGCTCATGCTGCCCCCGGTATAGGTCGGGCCTGAACTTACAACTTCGGCGAGTTGGACCATTGATTCAATTATTTTTGTTTTAAATAAAAAAAATTTATACTTCCTTTTATTCACTATTATTGTTCCATTTGGTTTTGGCATATCTGTCAATGCACTATATTGAGTTTTAAATATCTCAAATTGTGCTCAATAAAAATTATAAAAAGTTGATATTAATATATTTTACTTTAAAACGCATCAAACAATATCTCATTTCACTATGTTTTAACTATTAGATTAAAAACAAATCACATATTAAGAGTAATTGATGAATAGTGCTTAAAAGATTTACTAAAAATAAGAACATGTCTTTGTTGATTATTATCAAAATTCATTGATATCATGCGTCATTAAAAGATTTACTAAAAATAAGAAAACAAAAAAAGTTAATGTATAAAATAAAAGAATCAATAATAAAGAACATAGGAGAGCTAAAATAGATATGAACTAGTTTCCCAAAAGAATACTAAATTGCGAACGTATCATGAAGGAATCAAAGTCCATAGTTTTTGTCATATCTTTTATTTATAATAGTTAGTCATTGCCCAATTTATCTCCGAGGAAGACCTAAGAAAACGTGGGTTGAGCAGATTAAGGACGACTTGATGGAACCGCACCTCTTCGAGGACCTGATTAGGGATAAGAATAGTTGGAGATGACAGATTCACATTTTAGAATAGTAGAAGTTCTCTTTAGTTGCCTTTTTGGCTTTGATGCCAAGTTGTTTACTTACCTATTCCTTTGTCTTTTTATACATCAGGTCATTTATGCTATCCCAATCTTTGTTTTAGCTATTGTAGTCCCTATGCAGGTAATTAATGATTTCAAAACAACAGTGCTAATCAATTCCTCTCTATGCAGGGCTGTCACCTTCTTGGGGTAAATTGACTGCTTTCCTCTAGTATTCCATCTCAAGGGAGTATGGGTATAGATTGTTCGTTACATTTCCTTACCCATACCCTGTTTTCGAGCGGGATATTGGGTTGTTGATGATGATGAGTCGTTGCACAATTCGCATAATCCTAATATTCATGTTCTTCATCATCTTCTACTTGATTGTCTCCGCTACCTCTTCTCTGATGATGCGGATGTATCCATCGTCATACATGCATGATCATTCCCTTGATCATCATCGTTCTTGATGTAATAACTCGACTTACTTATACGCTAAGTTAGTGGAATTGACACGGGTTTATATACCAAAAAATGAAGACAAGGTTAACCAAATTCCTATAAAGTCAAATCACAATTCCGAAATCATTAAGTATGACAGCTAGGGGTGTTCAAAATCGGATACCGGGTCGACCCGGTTCCGAAAATCCGGGTACCCGCATTTTCGGATACCAAAAAATGCATTCCGTTTCCGACCCGGTTTAAACCGGGTACCCGGATTCCGGGTACCCGGTTTAAACCGGGTCGGAAACCGGATACCCAGTTTTGTTATTTTTAAAAACATGTGATTTTTTTCCTTATTTCTTTTGATATTTGTTTAATTTATTATTCAAATAATACAACTTCAATTTAAAATTATAAATAATCTCTAAAAACAAAATAAACAAAAAAAATCAGAACTTGAATTCAAAATATACAAAATAAAGTTATAAACAACTAAAATTAATATAAGATAACAAAAATCCAAAAGACTAGTCAATAATACTTCAAAATTTGCTAAAAGTTGGTGCTGTAAGAAAACCCATCCAGCATTGTGTGTGCATTTGTCCTGTAGTCCATACAGAAAATATATTAATACATGAAAATGCTGGTGCTAGAAATAAAAGATATGCAAGGACTGAGCTATGTGAACAATATGCATTTTCTAAAAGATGAAGATTGAATGAAAATGGCACTTTGAGGAATTAGGAGGAAGATGATGAGTGTGAGTGTGTGACGGCTGTGAGTGAGAGTTGTGAGAAATTAGGTTTAGGTTAGGGAGTTGCTATTGCTAAATAAGTCAGCCAATAAGCCATGGCCCATTACCAAAAAAAAAGAAAATTAAAAATAAATACATAAACCGGATACCGGGTACCCGGATTTACAAAAACACGCATCCGGTTCCGACCCGAATACCCGGTTTATAAACCGGGTACCCGATCCGGAATATCCGGTTTTCATAATTCGGGTCAAAAACCCGGTTTTTAAAAGCGGATACCGGGTAATCCGGGTCGGGTTTTTAGAACCGGATACTTTTGAACACCCCTAATGACAGCTAAACACAATACCAACAATTATAACTAAACCTCTAACAATATACATGAAAATATAAAAGTTCACAAATCTACATAACCCATATTAACAGCTAGTTCTATAAAATTCTACAAGTCTACTACTTGGAATATCTCAATCATAAAAGTCTTCTGCTCATACTTCCATCATCTTGGATTTCCATCCCCGCCAATACCAAAGCTACGATCAATCTAAAAGAAGGAAACAATAGGGAGTCAAAATTAACTGAATGAGAAGAAACAATCCAAATAAAACAAATTACGATAAATCAAATCAAAGGCTAAAAAGCAACATCAGTCCTAGATCTTTGTGCGCACTAGAAATCTAGTTGAGAGGAACCCCATTTATATTAAAGTTGAATAGATAAAAACAAGGGATATTCCACATAGTAGACACGCACTATTGCAAAAGGCGTCTAGTAGCAAATCTTAAAAAAAGTTCCACAAAATAACCTTGTACTTTTGAATTCAAGCTACCGTAACATTATGAATCGAAAAATGTTTGATTTTCCGTAATTTTGGAAAATTTCCTTATTCCCCTTGTTTTGTTCTTGATATATTTTCTCCATCTTCATCCATCCATCTTCTTCCCTCCATCTTCTTTCATCCATCTTTTTCTCTGTTCTCACCATCTCCATTTTCAGTTGCAAAATCATCTCTATCTCCATCTTGATTCTGAATTCATGGTGTTGAGCAGAAATTTTGTAATCTTTCAACTTCTTTGAATTATTGATTGAGCAAAAATTTTTTACGCCAACTATTGAAATTCTTATGAAATGAAATAGGAATATCCAACTTCATATATCCTGGAACTTTCCCTCCTCTATTTGATTTTGAACAGATGACTTGGTTATGTTCTCAAAATTTTCTCAATTACTGTTTTGGTATGCAAAATAGTATGTGATCCACACCCATATCCATTAGAAAACATAAAGATTGAACATATATGTGGTAGGCAACTAGGTCTTAGATTCGACAAAAAGACTGGTGATTTATACATTGCAGATGCCTATTTTAGATTAATAAGGTAGGTCCAGAATAAGGTGTGGCCACGTCACTTGCGACTCAAGTAGAAGGAGTTCCTTTAACATTTACAAATGACTTGGATGTTGATGATGATGGGAATGTATATTTTTCATATAGTAGATCTCAATACCAAAAAAGGTCAATTAACAACATTCTGCTCAACAATATGAATTCTAAATCAAAATGGAGATCAAGATGATTTGGCAACTAAAAATGGAGATTGTGAGAGGAGTAGAAGAAAATGGATGAAAGAAGATGAAGGAAAGAAGAAGATCGATGAAGATGGAGAATATAGATGAAGAAGGAAACAAGGGCAAAATGAAATTTCTCAAGATAACGAAAAATCAAACATTTTTTGGTTCATAATGTTACGGCAACTTGATTTCCAAAAGTACAATGTTATATTGTGGAATTTTTTTTAAGATTTGCTACCATTGGCCTTTTGCAATAGTTCGTGCCTAGCATATAGAATATCCCATAAAACAATTACCTCAATTGCAAGAGAGATTGAGCGCTTGTTTTGAATGAATGGATTATTGAAAAGCAGCAATGGGGCTTTTCTTTTGAGTTAGTGACCCATGGGTTTTAAAATCTCAAAGTGTGTTGTGTTCGATGCTTGAGCAAGCAACAATGACAGTTTAAGTTTTACTTCGAAATTCAAGAGGTGAGTGGAGAGCACGACTCTGAAAATTCTGAGGAAGAGGATTACGGGTTTTTGAATGGAGGATATATGTGGGTTCTTGATGTGCACTGTTTAGGTTTTGGGAAGAATGAGGAAGATGATGAATAGTAATATGGGAATTAGAAAAATTGCGGTTTCTGATGTTTTTGTTATTTTGTCATTTTTCCTTGTTTTCGATTTGCTAAATAGAAATGAGATTAATAAGAAAATTAAAATTTAGCAAATATAATTTAGATGAGAAAAAGGCAAGGAACAACTAAATAATTAAAAGAGACCTAATATTAACCATATACTTGGACCCAAATAATCTTATATTCTTACTATTTATTTGAAATTCCACATTTCTAAAGTACTGATTTCTTACATTTTACACTTGAGTCCTTGTGTTTTGACATCAGCTTGATCTTAATCTTTCTTGTAAACACATACTTGTATAGTAAACAAATCAAGACGAAATATGTTTTTCATCAAGAATTCTCCTACATGCAATAAAAGTAGACTCCGACGCAATAGTGAAAGCCAAAATTGCTAGGATATACTTTGCGATTCTCGGTAGTATTAGAATTTTTTTTTATTTTTCTTTCCGCCACATTCTAAAACATTAAAACAATATGGTGTTATTTCAAAACGATGTTTTGGATAGTTATCTATTTCCATATATGAAGAGGATGAGAATAAGGTCCTATAAAACTATAATCTTGACTAATTAAGTTAGCTATGATGGGATAAAACCTAGTGTGACGTACTAAGGCGCTAGCATTTCTAGACATATAGTTGTTAGGGTTATATACTATTGTATAAAAATCAAAAAAATTTCCTTATAGCGGCCTACAGTTTCCAACAAAATAATCCATATCACTTTGCTGAAGACCTACACAATTATAATAATAGCGTATCAATTTGAACATATTTTTGTCTTAAGACCAAACTGTAAAATTACTGTTATTCCGTAAATATAAGGAAAATCAGTAAAATAGATCATCCATTTATGTATCACTTCTCTATAATATTGACGTTAAGAATTTATTAGAATCGTCATTTTTGACGTGCACGGCTAGTATAGGCTAATTTTGGTGGTTAAGGAAAATTAGAAGATTTAATAGTTACAAGTGATTTTGGTACATTTTTCGATTCTATTCCATAAAATCTTACGATTCGGCTCCCCTAGATAGTTCTTGCTCACGATTTCAGTTCAAATCCCTCGGTTCAATTTTGGTTCAAATGTTGTCATTGGTTCCATTAAATGAAATTTCGAAACCTTCATAGAATTGCGGGTCAAACCAATTCCAGTTCGAGATGATGCTTCATCGTTTCGTGATCGATTTATTTTCTTGTAATACGCCTATGACTATCACTAATTGGTAATGTTGCCTCCTTCTCTTTTGTTCTTTGAATTTTTTTCTTTAAATAGTAAATCATACAATTTTTTTCATTATAAATTTTTCCATTTGACATTTGATTGGTTAAAAATAACATCATATGCCTAATACAATTTTTTATCATTGTTTTCTAAGGGCGGAATACACGAGTACAATGATGATGATGATGCACAATACATTTTACTAGAAGGGCATCACATATTTAAATTTTTTAACAGCTAAGATTTTCTTGATTCTTTATTCATATTAATGGCACTCCTCCCTTGTTTTTACTAAACCCTTTACGCTTGTAACGCAATAACCCACACCGTGGACAATTTTTTAAGTTATCATTTACATTCCAATACAATACACAACTATTCGGACACACATAAATTTTTTAATACTTTAAGCCAAAAGGACTGGTGAGCTTTTTGGCATAATATCTCGATTTTGGAGTTCATTTCTATGAGGAAACATCACGTACCGTTTTCAATAACATTATGAAACTAATATCACTCAAACTGAACTTTGAATTAATGTTGAAAATTATCATCGCGATGTTTAGTTTGGTGAATTTTTCACGTCCAGGGTACAGAGGCATTTGAGAAGCCTCTATTAACAAGTCAACAACACAAGAACGTTTCACTAACTTATCCTCAACCTCCTTCATCATCTCATCAACACAATATGCATCCTCATTGACATTTTATTCATCTGTTTCACACCAATTAGTATTTTCCACCCTATGAGAAACACTTTCTTTGCGCACATTTTGTAGAATAACTTTCCTTTGTAAACTCCCTCCCACCATGCTAAACCCGATCATGATATTGATTCCTAGAACTCATGCCAAAGTATGTGCTTCCTACGAATATCATCACTAGGCTTGTTAAAAAAAACCGATCTGTTTGACTTGACCCGTTGACCCGCATTTTGATTGGATGGTCACAAAACAGGAAAAAATTGTATGTTATGGGTCAAGTCATCGGCTACACTCGTTCGAGCACCTTCCTACTGAAGCTATTGGATCATCTTGTCAAGTGAAGCTCGTTCAAGGCATTTCTACTCTTCTAAGTGCCTCGTTTAAGGCACACGAAAATCAGTCCAAGACACTCTTATAATACCACATAACTTCATCATTCATCAACTCATTAACACTCATGTTTAAGTTACATACTCTTAATCTCCTCATAATTTCTGAAATTAATCCATGTTCTTAATCACACATTAACACACCAACTTAATCACCCATAGGATTCCACTCTTGAATGCCCACATTATTTTGTACACTCAAATCACAATTCATAACAATTTTATTTGATCTATTTATTAGAGGGGGATTTTTTAAGGGTATTCCTTCTAAAGATGCCATCAAGTTGAACCTCATCAAAAATGTCATTTCAAGATCCGCCACTTATTAGTTTCCTAGTGTTAATTTAAACAACAAAAGTAATTCTTATACTCAGGCTCGACCCTTGTTTTTTTGGGCCCCTGGGCGAAATATCAAATTGGGCCTCTTATTATAAAAAATAAAGGAGTACTATATACCTAAAAAGCCTCGTTAAACACAAGTGAAGCACATAATTTTCTCTCTTATGCACCGTTCTATTAAAAAAGATTTGATACTTTTACTTCAATTTACATAAAATGAAATATGTCTGATACAAACATTTAGCAAATTTACAGGCATGTATCCTCAATAACCATTCATCATTGTCAACAAACAATGGCTAACAATAGCAAATAGAGTGGATGACTAAAGAATATACAACACATAACACCATGATTCATTAATTTCACAATCTTATAAAAAAAAGCCTTTTGATTTACTATCATAAATTCATCAACTTGAAAAACAAAATGCATTCATAGAGTTCCATAAAAAAAACCCCAATATTGGAGAAACTTGAAGAAGATTTTTATAATTAAAATAAAACTATTTAGAAAAAGAAAAACCTGCCAATTGAGTGTTCAAATGCTTCACCTTCATATTCATTGCCCGTATTCAACAACTCATCAATCAAATTAGTTACAAAATCCTACTTTCAATGCCCATATTCTTAGCCCAACACCAACCTACCACCACCATCAAAAGCGTCTCCTCCATTATTACTAAATCTAGGGCCAAATTAATCTAAGCAAACAGCTTGGTTGTTGTAAATGAAACTTTACTAAGCAATGGAGGATTCATTACTATTGAATTTAATGGTCAATTTCACATAAGCTCAAAGGTATAAATTAGAAAATTAACTTATATTAGTAGAATTCATGTCAAATTGAGAAGGTAGGATGGATCTGCAACTAATTCTTTGGCATGAATGAGAAGATGTAGAGAACAGAATAAGTTAAATCTATTAAAATTTGCAAAGCAAAAAAGCTTTCGTTGCCATTGTGAGCGCATAGAAGAAGATAAGACTTTTAAAGAACTAATTTTCCTTTCCAAAGCATTAGTTTTCCAAAAAATCAGAATATGAGCTTTTCCAAAACAGGTAATTAATTCCTTGGTGCTATCAATCTTTCCGTTTTACCTTCGGTCTATGACTGAATTCATGGGCCTTTTTCCTTTTTCATTCATTTAATTACTTAGGCCCTTTTACTACTTTTTTTTAGACTTTTTAAAATTGGGCCCTGGGCAGTGGCCCCTTTTGCCCACCCCCAGGGCCGACCCTGCTTATACTCCCTCTATTTCTTTATGATTATCCACTATAGAATTTTGGGCAAAAATTTAAAAGGAGATCTTTACTTAATACTCCCTCCTATTCAGCTTAAGTGTCTCATTTCCTTATTGGGTCAAGTCATCTTAAATGTCCCATTTCTATTTTTGGTATGTTAACTTTATCAATTTATCCCTACTAAACTTAACTTTTTTACACCTTTATACCTACTAACCCCACTTTACACCTATAAAGATTCAAAAACTCTACATTTTCTCTTACACATGTGGTCCCATTTGACTTTTCTTAAAATCCGTGAAAAGTCAAATGGGACTCTTAAGCTGAATAGGAGGGAGTATAAAACATCATTTTAAAGAGAAAATAAAATTTCTATTCATGTTTTGGAAAGATAAAATAAGAAAAACAAATAAATATGCTAATTTAACTCAAAAATAAATAAATAAATAAATATGCTAATTAGTACTCATCATTAATATGATAACTTATGTCTTACAATAATTTTCCTTTCTATTGGTTAGTTGAATGCTAACATAGATTACTTAAATATTAGTTAGTTAATGCTAACATAAATTACTAAAACATAGAGTACAATGAGTATGAGGATAGTTTTGGAAAAATTTATTTCCAAATAAAGGATATGATTCTAAAGCGGACAAACTTACGGAATTACTTGGTTTAGTAATGTGGACAAACAAAAAGAACAGAGGGAGTAGTATGAAGCTTGATAGCACTAGAGGAAAAAAATTATATGTTACATGTTATCTTGCTCTGGTTTCTTTTTGTAATAATTTTTACGTCAGTATTATTCGGTGAATATGGGGCTATTGTGATGCACTGATGATTGCGATGGATTTTTGAGGTATTATGTAAAAATATAAAATAATAATAATTATTACATTATTATTATTTTTCGAAATATAAGTACTTATCAACAATGAGACATTATGGACTTGTTTTTTAAAATAGATAACGAAGTCTCATTCTATATATATAAACGAGACTTTGAGCTCCGATTCGATGAAAACTAGAGCAAATAAGAGTATTATTTACAACATTTTTCTTAGATATAGAGCATGAAGTGTCTTTTTTTGCTCCATTTTGAACTATAGTATAACATGAATTCAGTTTGGCCGTATTACGTGTGCTTGGGGTTAGAATCAGAGCATAAAGTCCAAAAAAAAACATAGCATATAATGTTTTTTCCTCTGGTATAGGAACTACCTGAGGAAAATCTTTAACTTGTGAATTATTTGTCATATTAACTTTTTCTTGGCATATTTCTTATTCCTCGGAGAATACTGTTACCACTTTTATTTGAGGATTTAGCATAATCTGCATACCCTTGAGTAGTTTATTAAGAAAATACTAAATAAATATGCCCTAAAAACAACTCAAAAAGTAGGACACCTAGAAACAAATTTTAGGAGAAGTTCATTTATTTGTGGGTCCCACTCATTGCGACAATTAAATAGAATTGCTAAAGTAGACGAAATTTGAAATTTTAAAATGTTAGGCCCACAGAATAATTTATAAAGGCAAGCTCATCACACTAGCCCATCCAAACCTGTTTATAAACAATTCTAAAGCATATTAAAGAAGATTCAGATAAATCAACTTATATGATTATTCTGCTTAATGAAGCAAAATAACCATAATGTTTAATCTTATCTACATTTTGTACCATTTTTATTATGTGGCATGTTATTTTTTTTATACCACACAACCTTCAAAATCAACCCATTAGGCAAAAAGTACAACTAAGTCAGTTCTCAACGGCGCAAATTGATTTGCAATTATTGGGAAAAGTTTTAGTTATACACCCTCCTATTCACCTAATGTGTCCTATTTGACTTTTCAGCATATTTAGGTGGTCAAATGGGACTAGATGTAAAAGAAAAAGTATTGTATTTTTAAGGAAAATTCTACATGGTAAGCACCAACTATAGGGAAAGGCGAGTGATAGCTAATCTTAATTTTTTTCCCACAAAATAACACTCAACTATTGAAAATTTGACTACCATAACTATATAAAGCAAAAAAGGTTAAATTTTCCATCAACTATGGAAATGACCATTTTACCCCTTTCCATTTCATTAAAACCCAGTTGCTTCTTCCTCTTCCATTCAACATGTTCTTCCTCCTCCATTATTGTTCTTCATCTTCTTCAACCTTAAACCATTTATTTGATCTTGTTCTTACAATGCACAAATTTTCAGAATAAATGCATCAAACTAGACACCATAAAGTAGCAATGAACAAAAACATCATCCACGGATACCTACACTTGTACCTGCACATCTCCTTCAACTATCTCTTCATTGGGAAAAAAGTTGAAAAGGAAGAAGAACAATAATAGAGGAGGAAGAACATGTTGAATGGAAGAGGAAATGATGATGTGGGAGATGCTTATAGGATTGGATATACTAAAACTTCCCACCTCATACACCCCCCTATGTTGTTCCACAAAGCTAGTAGTACAATTGATGTTGATTCCTTCATACCAAAGTGACATATCTAAAGTCAATATGTCCAATTTCTAGTTGTTCTAACAAACATAGGTCGTTACATATTCCACAACCCAAAACATAATGCACAAACTAATCAAAATCCATTACTCGTATAATTTACAATTATACAAATCTCTAAATGGCTAAAACAGATGAAATAACTAACAAAACCAACACCATAATTGAAATTCATCATATGAACAAACAAACCAATTGAGAATTACAAGTTACAAATAAACCAATCTGCCATTTATAAACACAACAATAATGGAGGAGGAAGAACATGTTCAATGGAAGAGGAAGTAGCAACAGAGTTTTAATGAAATGGAAAGGGGTAAAATGGTCATTTCCATAGTTAACGGAAAATTTAACAGTTTTTGCTTAATATAGCTATACTAGTTAATTGTTCAAGAGTTGATTGCTATTTTATAGGGAAAAAAAAAATTTAAGATTAGCTACCATTCGCCTTTCCCTATAGTAGATGCTTACCATGTAGAGATTTTGGGTATGACTTTTTAGGTTGCATTAAAATGGGATCTTGACTCAACAATGATTTTTATATCATTGCATGTAAATCTAATTTTGATAATGGTTAAAAGTCGAGTTTAGTTATACTTATACAATAAGTGGTAAATGTCGGGTTGGGTCTATTTTGAACACCTTTAATCTCGGGTCGGAATAATTTTGATTCTTGAACATATATAAATATCTTAACAATCTGATTTTGATTTTTTTAATACGAGTTATTTTCACTTAGGTGGGGCTATACTCTATTTCGGTAAATCAAATCAATTTTGAAAAGCTACTTACACTATTAAACATGGACTTGTAGTGCTTAATTTAGAATCATTGAAATAAAAGAACAATTGTTTCTCAAAAAAACTTAGTTTAGAAAAAACATATTTTCTAAAATACGCATATCCAGTCCAATCCAAAGGTATGACATTTGTTCGATGTAAGTAACAACGAACAAAGGAGAAAATAGTCAAGAAAAGTTAGACAACTTTGTACGCTCTGGGTAAGCACGAATAAAGAAGTTTGACTTTTTTGACCAGTTGATTTATTTGTTATTAATTACAGGGAACATACATGGGGTAAAACTAACAACATGTCTTCTTCTTTCCTATTTCCCTAAAATCAGTAAACCCTAAGTTTAAAAAAAGGAAAATTCCACATGGCAGCATCCAGTTTTAATGAAATGCCAATGGTAGCACTGTTTTAAGAAAATTCCACATGGTAGCATCCAGTTTATGCACCATCTAATTGCCATAGCATTTTCCGTTAAGTTCTTGTTAAATTACGTTAAATTCAACATTTTGTAAGTTTTTTTCCACATGGTAGCATCCAGTTTTTGTTAATTTACCACTTTAACTTTTAGTTCACCATTTTAATGTTTAATTCACCGTTTAATTCATTAAACGCTCATAAATGTTAAATAATTTTATTGAAAAATTATAAGAAACTATCTAATCGGGTCGAAACAAGTACTTATTCGCCTCTTTTTCGATACGTAAACCGAAAAAGATATTTGGCATCATTTATACCTGTCATAACGATTTTTTTTTCAAAAAATGGACGTTGCAATTATCCTTATAGGGTAACTCTTTCGAAAATCCGGTCGAAATAAGTACTTATACGCCTATTTTCTGATACATAAACCGAAAATGATATTTGACGTCATTTTTACCCATCATAACAATTTTTTTTGAAAAAAACGGACGTCGCTGCTATCCTTATGGGATAACTCTTTAGAAAATTCGATCGAAACAAGTACTTGTTTGAAAGAGTACTTATTTCGTCCGATGAAATAAATATTAAAATGGTGAATTAAATGTTAAAATTATTTTTCCGTAAAATTATTTAACATTTATCATTTTTTTAAATAAAATTATTAAACATTTATGAGCGGTAATGAATTAAACGGTGAATTACACATTAAAATGGTGAATTAAAAGTTCAAATGGTAAATTAACAAAAACTGGATGCTATCATGTGGAAAAAAAACTTCCAAAATGATGAATTTAACGGAATTTAACAAGAACTTAACGGAAAATGCTACGGCAATTAGATAATGCATAAACTGGATGCTACCATGTGGAATTTTCTTAAAAAAGTGCTACCATTGGCATTTCATTAAAACTTGATGCTACCATGTGGAATTTCCCTTAAAAAAATTGACATTTTACCTTCAAAATCTGCATTAAAACTTGTTCAACCTCTAAAATCACTCTTACATCTTCGAATTTAATAAAGTATTCTAGGACATAGTTAGGTTGCTTTAAGGTAAAAAATTTACTTAATTTATGTGTTTTTTTTTTTTTTGTTATATTAGGGTTTTATCTATTGTCCTATGTTCAATCAAATGCAGGTCACGTATTTACAAAGTAATACTCCACTAGCTCATCCTCATTTGGTTAAGGTACTTATTAATTGATTTTAGTACTTAATGTACCATTTTTCGGAGCATAATTGTTAATGGTGAATTGTAGTTGTGCATGATTTTGGTAGTTACAATTCGTTTTGTTTAATGAATTACAATATGATGTTTAATGAATTACAACATGATGTTTATGTTTAATGTACTTGTTTTTTCGTGAATTTGATAATGATGTTGATTTTATATGAAATTTAGCAGAAAATAACTTCAAATCGTGTGATTATACTCTTTTTTTGGAATGGTAAAATTCAAACAATAGGAATGTTGAGTATGTTGGTGTAAACTAGGGATGGTCATGTGGCGGGTCTGAATCGAGTCCAATCCCGAACCCCGACCCTTTTAAATTTTAGAGATCCAGACCCGGATCCAGACCTTAAGAGTCCAAAATTTTCAGACGCTGACGCAGACCCTCCGGATCTAACGGGTTTAGGATCCTTAATGGATCCTTAACGGGTCTAAAATAGGTCTCTTTGATTTGTCAAATTTGAACCTTTTGTACGTCATTATATTTTTTGTATATTTGTAAGAGTTATTATCGTATTTTCAAATATTTTTAATACTAATTTAACATC
This sequence comes from Amaranthus palmeri, assembly GCA_019776075.1. NCBI lineage: Eukaryota > Viridiplantae > Streptophyta > Magnoliopsida > Caryophyllales > Amaranthaceae > Amaranthus > Amaranthus palmeri. Next base: position 706,028 of record JAAKBH010000320.1, read on the forward strand.
TAAAGCCGCATAAGGGTAATTGGGTTAGCAGTTAGCACTTACTATTTATAAGGTCATCCATATACGCTTAAATTCTATTAAAAGTCTCTTTGATTTGTCATATTTGAACCTTTTGTATATTATTGTGATTATATGAAAAGAAAATAAGTGTTGGAGGCAAGTCACATGCAGAAGACAAATAGAAATAGACAATCTAATATTTATAAGGGTCCGGGTAAGGGTCGAAGAGGCGGGTCCAGGGTCCAAATCCCGGACCTGGACCTGGACCCTCAAATTACTTTTTAGATCTAGATTTGACTCGGATTTGATGGGACTCAAAAAATAAGACCAAAACCCTTAAAAAAAGGGCGGGTCCAACATTGTCCTAGACCCATGACCATCCCTAGTGTAAACGTAAACTTTTTGTATGCAATTTGAACATGGAGCTGAATGAATTATAGCTTCATCTATGTTCAAGGATTGGGTTTAACTCAACAAGTACAATGTAAATATAAGTTTTAAATATGAGTTAAATGAATAATTCTTAGCTATCCTATGAGGCATTAGAGACTATATGAAGCATTTATGTCTATCCATATTCCTTCTTTGGTGTTGTATGTAGAAGAGGAACCCATAAGAAAAAACAATTTGAACATTATACAAACACATTAAGTTTGAATGTAAGTTTATTACTCCTTCCCCTATACTTATGTCATTTTTAACCCAAGAAATTCATAATCTCTTTCTTCCATTCTCCTCGTCTACTCCGATTAAACCCCACAAATCTAACTTTCAAATGACATCAGGCTTAACTTAGGAGTAACAAATAAGCAAGTATATTTGGACTTGGATAATGAGAGTAGTTTATTTATTAGTAGCTCCTTCTAAGGTTGATGTAGGTTTAGATGAGGATGCCCTAGGCAATGACTTTGACGATAGGCAACATTCCTCCATGTGTTGCTCCTACACATTAAGCAATAGTTCCTCCTCTAAATAAACCTATGTTAGATTGCATCATATCTGTAGAGATGTTAAGTATAGAACTGAGATTTTCGATCAAATTGCTAGAGTGTTGAAGTGTAATAGGGATGTAGTTGGAAACTTAGGGTTATGAAAAATACGTATTCATCTACATGGCACATTGCAAGATACAAAGCTTTAGGGAAGCATGAGTCTTGTGTGTTAGGGCTTCAATGCTATTGTTAGGGGTGAAAGTTCGGACTACGATTTGTGTAACATTCGAGAAAATTAGTTCGAGATTTAAAATAATAATAATAATAATAATAATAATAATAATAATAATAATAATAATAATAATAATAATAATAATAATAATAATAATAATAATAATAATAATTAATAATAATAAAAAAAATAATAATAAAACACCCCATACCCCGACTTTTCCCTTCCATTTCTTGAGTAAACCAAAAACCCAACACCCAATGCCATTCCCTTCTCCCTCACTTGCTTAAACTCAAAGAAATGCAGGCATCATATTTTGTTCGTCTCTCTTCACCCATTAAAACAGCAGTCAGACTCCACCATTACAGTCCGAACAAGACCAAACCCAATCCATTTCTTCTTTTCGATATTCTCTGAAATTAGGGTCGAAAACACCTTGCTCCTGATGCTCGAAAATCAGGGCGACCAAAAATATCAATCATCTTCTTCCCTTGAAACCGATCGAATTCGGCCATAGCAACCATCTTTGGTCTCTTGCTTCGATTTTTGATGAAAACAATATCAGGTATGGTTTCCCCTCTGTTCTTTAAATTTCGAGCACATTTGCAACATTGATCTTTATGTTTCTCTGATTTCGAACCCTAACATCAACATACGATCTGTTTTATGAATCCGAACTAAAACAACACAAAACAACGGTCTTCTTGCCTTCTTTGGATTCGAAAATCAGCTGCCCTTTTGGTCTTTGTTTGTCGAAAAATCCTCAAGCAGGTAATATTGTCTTACTACCTTACCTTATTTTACCAATTTTTATTTAGGTATATACATAAAAATACATATTTCCCTCATGTTTTTAGTATTTTATAATTTTTCCACATTGCTTAGCAAATTAAAGAATCATTATACAGAGTAATTAACCGATTAAAGATTAGTGATATCTACTTGTTTAATTTAATTTGATGGACCTTGAGATGAATATTATAAAGATTATAGGTATTTGATCTAAGGAATGTTGAGAACTATGAATTTGTTGGGAAAATGCTCCTTAATGGTGAAATGTTGGATATTTTGACATTCTTGGATGAACATATGTGATTTGGAGAATAAAGATTGTTGATATACATTTTAGAGATATGATGGATTACTTTTTGGGTATAGGTCTTAATGAGGAAACATGTATTTAAGACTAAGATATTTGATTATTGACGTTGTTGAATAAGAAGACGATTCTTAAAGGTATCGATCAATAGGGAGTTAGGATGAATATAAATTTATGAGCATTGTTGGGTTACTCTATATTCTTGAATATGTTTAGATACAATCTTAGGACGTGAAATGTTGGAATGTTAGAATATAATCCATGATTAAGTTACGGTCTTAGGAGGAGATGTAATAAGTTAAATGTTAGTGTAGCAGCGTCAAGCGCTCTTAAGTGATGCTATGTTTATTGTCGTGCTTCAGGATACGACTACGTGACGAGCCCTTTTAGTCAGCTGCAACGAATTGGTCTTGACTCCTTGAAGCAACGTTGTCGTTGAGTAGTAGTAGTCCCTTAAAAGGGTCTGGCCAGACTACTATTTCAAAATTGTTTGCTTTATCAAATTGTTTTGAACTGATGGTTATTGATGATGAATTGATTATGATGATATGGATATGGTCAATGAATCGGGCTCACGAGCTGGTCATTGACGGAGTAAAGGGAAAACCTCCCTTACTCCCTATATTTGAGGTGAATTGTCATTCAAATATTGACTAGCCTCACCCGAGAGTGACATAGCCTTTGAGCTATGGATGTTCCTCTCAACTAGACTCCCTGTGCGCACATAGATCTAGGAAAAGGATGTTGCTTTTAAACCTATGTTTTGAATTACTATGTTTTGTGTTTTGGATTGTTACTTCTCATTCAGTTTAATCTGATCCCCTGTTGTTTCCATCTTTTAGTTTGATTACAGGTCGGTACCAGACGGGAACGATGGGTTAGCGGTGATGAATAGAGTATACATGGAAGATTTATGAATTGAGTTTGTGGGAAGTGGTAGTGTTTGTATTGGGTTTTAGTAAGTGTGTAATAAACTTTGTATATTGATTACATCAGACTTATATAGTGACTTTGTATGATTATTCTAGATCTTGGTTTAGCTATTTGGATTTAAGATTAGCTGTTGTGGTTATGTATTAGAACTCGTGACCCTTTTTACGATTTATGAATCGAAATTTGAGATCTTTGGGATAGTAAACCCCGTGACGACCTGTCTTACTCAGTCAACGGTAGAGCGGGTTTTTACAGTTGGTATCAGAGCCGACTCGCGACCGTGACTAATCCTAAGGGTTAGTTCACCTAGCGGGCGTACAATCTTGGGAATTTAGGAAAAACATGATATGAGGACTTAGATGTTTAAGATAAGAGATAGGAAACAAAGTAAATATGATTTTGGTATCAACCTAGGTGTTTGAGTTAGTAGGTTTTCCTAGAAATGTAGAATCTAAGGAGAGAGGATTACGGGGTACAACGTGAACGCATTAACGATTGATCGTGACGTTAAGAAGATCCAGTTCGACGACGCAATGTTGGAAGTATTTTCTTATGATGCCTATGTTTCGTTGTATATCACAAGTTCGTGTTAATTATCGTTTTCGTAGCTGGATTTAAGAAGCTCAGTTGGTAGAGTTGTTGGCATGCGACCAGCAGGTCCCAGGTTCGAATATTCTTGAACGCATAGGCGAGGTTGCTTATTGACTCGTTTTACCAGCTTCCCCCGACAAGTGCGTGACGTGTTCCACGTGTCCCAGCAGAGACAACACATCAATTACGACTCACGCGTTCTTTAGCTCGAGCAGCTTAATCGTGATTGCACCTTGCTGTACGAGGAGACACCTATTCAGATTTTAGATAGGATGACGCGCATACACGTCGAGGTACTGTAGCAATTGCGAAGTGCGATGGACTAACTACGTTATCGAAGAAGTCACATTGGAAGCAGAGGATGCTATGAAACACGTTTATTCTTGTAATATCAAGCTTATCGTTATAACTATTGCATCTCCTTAGTTTTGAGAGGTAAGATTGACAACGGACTTTATTCCAAGTTGTGTAGGAACGTAAGATTTCGGGGAATGCTATGACTTGGTCAGGTCTTGGTAAAAGTCTTAATGTTCATTAGTGAACACAATTTAGTGAGTTTGAATTAGGATTGAACACTTGAGAAGTTATTTAGTCATGATTTTGAGAATTAGTAAACTTCGAGGACGAAGTTCTTTTCAAGTTGGGTAGAATGTAACATTCGAGAAAATTAGTTCGAGATTCAAAATAATAATAATAATAATAATAATAATAATTAATAAGAATAAAAAATAATAATAAAACACCCCATACCCCGTCTTTTCCCTTCCATTTCTTGAGTAAACCAAAAACCCAACACCCAATGCCATTCCCTTCTCCCTCACTTGCTTAAACTCAAAGAAATGCAGGCATCATATTTTTTTCGTCTCTCTTCACCCATTCAAACAGCAGTCAGACTCCACCATTACAGTCCGAACAAGACCAAACCCAATCCATTTCTTCTTTTCGATATTCTCTGAAATTAGGGTCGAAAACACCTTGCTCCTGATGCTCGAAAATCAGGGCGACCAAAAATTTCAATCATCTTCTTCCCTTGAAACCGATCGAATTCGGCCATAGCAACCATCTTTGGTCTCTTGCTTCGATTTTTGATGAAAACAGTATCAGGTATAGTTTCCCCTCTGTTCTTTAAATTTCGAGCACATTTGCAACATTGATCTTTATGTTTCTCTGATTTCGAACCCTAACATCAACATACGATCTGTTTTATGAATCCGAACTAAAACAACACAAAACAACGGTCTTCTTGCCTTCTTTGGATTCGAAAATCAGCTGCACTTTTGGTCTTTGTTTGTCGAAAAATCCTCAAGCAGGTAATATTGTCTTACTACCTTATTTTACCAATTTTTATTTTGGTATATACATAAAAATACATATTTCCCTCATGTTTTTAGTATTTTATAATTTTTCCACATTGCTTAGCAAATTAAAGAATCATTATACGGAGTAATTAACCGATTAAAGATTAGTGATATCTACTTGTTTAATTTAATTTGATGGACCTTGAGATGAATATTATAAAGATTATAGGTATTTGATCTAAGGAATGTTGAGAACTTTGAATTTGTTGGGAAAATGCTCCTTAATGGTGAAATGTTAGATATTTTGACATTCTTGGATGAACATATGTGATTTGGAGAATAAAGATTGTTGATATACATTTTAGAGATATGATGGATTATTTTTTGGGTATAGGTCTTAATGAGGAAACATGTATTTAAGACTAAGATATTTGATTATTGACGTTGTTGAATAAGTAGACGCTTCTTAAAGGTATCGATCAATAGGGAGTTAGGATGAATATAAATTTATGAGCATTGTTGGGTTACTCTAGGTTCTTGAATATGTTTAGATACAATCTTAGGACGTGAAATGTTGGAATGTTAGAATATAATCCATGATTAAGTTACGGTCTTAGGAGGAGATGTAATAAGTTAAATGTTAGTGTAGCAGCGTCAAGCGCTCTTAAGTGATGCTATGTTTATTGTCGTGCTTCAGGATACGACTACGTGACGAGCCCTTTTAGTCAGCTGCAACGAATTGGTCTTGACTCCTTGAAGCAACGTTGTCGGTGAGTAGTAGCAGTCCCTTAAAAGGGTCTGACCAGACTACTATTTCAAAATTGTTTACTTTATCAAATTGTTTTGAACTGATGGTTATTGATGATGAATTGATTATGATGATATGGATATGGTCAATGGATCGGGCTCACGAGCTGGTCATTGACGGAGTATAGGGAAAACCTCCCTTACTCCCTATATTTGAGGTGAATTGTCATTCAAATATTGACTAGCCTCACCCGAGAGTGACATAGCCTTTGAGCTATGGATGTTCCTCTCAACTAGACTCCCTGTGCACACATAGATCTAGGAAAAGGATGTTGCTTTTAAACCTATGTTTTGAATTACTATGTTTTGTGTTTTGGATTGTTACTTCTCATTCAGTTTAATCTGACCCCCTGTTGTTTCCATCTTTTAGTTTGATTACAGGTCGGTACCAGACGGGAACAATGGGTTAGCGGTGATGAATAGAGTATACATGGAAGATTTATGAATTGAGTTTGTGGGAAGTGGTAGTGTTTGTATTGGGTTTTAGTAAGTGTGTAATAAACTTTGTATATTGATTACATCAGACTTATATAGTGACTTTGTATGATTATTCTAGATCTTGGTTTAGCTATTTGGATTTAAGATTAGCTGTCGTGGTTATGAATTAGACCTCGTGACCCTTTTTACGATTTATGAATCGAAATTTGAGATCTTTGGGATAGTAAACCCCGTGACGACCTGTCTTACTCAGTCAACGGTAGAGCGGGTTGTTACAGTTTGGACTTTCATCGAAACCAAATCGAACCATATTTTATTCGGTCTCCATATTTTCAGACCAAATCGAACCAAATTATATTTATAGACCGAACCAAATCGAACCGCAATTTTGGAAGGTAGATCGCACCGAACTGCTCAGACCGAATTAGGCCGAATTGCTATTTTTGGGCCGAATAACTAATCAAGGTTTAAGACAATTGAAAAACATGCAATTAATAATAAAGTCTTACAAAATACTTCCTCTGTTTTTTTTACTTGCACCCCAACATACTTTTACGCAGTCCAATGCATTTGTCGGGTTGCTTATATCTAGAATTATACTCAACTAAAAATTATAAAAATTTGATATTAATAAAGTATTCGACGAGACGAATAAAACAAGATCCCACATGAGTAGGTTTTTTTATCGTTTAATAGTCGCACTATGCAAAACACTATCAAATGATGAATAGTGTAAAAAGTGGAAATGGTGCAAGTAAAAAATACTAAATTAAGTCTTGCCAAATACAATCAATAATAAGTCTTGCCAAATAGCAATTTGAAAAGCAATTACAAAATATGCATTAATCATCAATTTCAACCGTTTCTGGAATCATCGCTTCTTTTTCATCAACAATCGACATCTTGATCAACTCTACAAGTTATGAAGAACAAATAATTAGAATTTGAAAAGCAAACAAACAATTTACATATGTAACATATTGAAACTAAATTAATAAATAAATAAAATTTACCTTCAATTTTCTCTACTTCTTCCATGTGTTCTTCAATACAGAAAATATATTACTAATAAACCAAAATAAACAAAAAATAAACACATACAAAAACACACATAAACAGAAAAACACAAAAAACCAACACATAAAAATAGAAAATAAAAAATGAAGTATAAGAACATACACCTAAATAAACACGAAAATAAAAAACGAAAATAAAACAAAAATGAACAAACAATTGAACATAAAACAGAAACACACAAAGAAAAAAAAACGAAAATAAACACGAAAATAAAAAACGTAAATAAAAACAGAAACACATACAAACAGAAACGAAAATAAACACGAAAATAAAAAACAGAAACACATACATACACCTAAATAAACACGAAAATAAACATGAAAACAGAAACGAAAAATGAACAAACAATGAACAAAAAAACGAAAATAAACCAACACATACAAAAATAAGATCTAAATCAAAATAAAATCTTAACACATACACCTAAATCGAAAGATTAAATAAAACATAAGATAAACAAAAATAAGATTTAAACACAATCAAAGATTAAATCAAAAAAAAAATGAAAAGAAAGACTTACTATCGAACGTCGGTAGAATAGTCGACGGCTGTTGGGAGGGTTTTGACGGTAGAATAGTCCGTCGACGGCTGTGACTGTGAGACTTTGAGAGAGGGATGGTAGAAGCCTAGCGTTTTGAGAGAGGGAAATGAAAATGAAATGAAACTATGAAAGTGAAAATGAAAGAGGGAAGTGAGGTGAGACTTAGAGGGTCAGGGAGTGGGACGGCGCATCACAATTCACGAATGAGATACTTGAAAAACTAGGGTTTTAGGTTTAGAGTTTATTTTTTACAATTTATTGATTTGGGCTGGGCTAATATATTTTTAGTGGGCTATAGCCTATATATAATTTTTTGAAAAATTCGGTCTGCGGTCTGAAATTTTGGTTTGCGGTTTATGAAAATCCCAAACCTAATCCAAACCTTAATATTTCGGTTTTTGATTTTTCAAACCTAATCCAAACCAAATTTTAAAAAAAAAAACATCAAACCATATTTGTTATTCGGTTTGGTCTAGTTCGGTTTGCGGTTTTAATCCGAATAAGTTTCACCCCTAGCTATTGTTTTATTTTAATGTCGCAAGTGTACGGGTGTTGTAGCACGATAACGGGTCGATTCACAGGGAGGCAGAATTAATATATACTGGTTTTCAATTAACTACTCAAGAAGCAATGTATTTTAGTTTGATGGTTCTCTAATTCTAAAATGCAAAGAAAACTTAAAGAAATAACAATAATGTAACAAAAATCTAGGACAAAGAAACTCCCCACTAATAGCATATGATTATTTCGACAAGAATTGCAATTGGTTCTGTTGAATTGATCTACCAATGAAACTCAATTACTCCTTTTCAGGATGGTAATCAAATTAAATCGAATTAAATGAGTTATCTCAATCTCAACTTTCGTATTTCGATCGATTAACATCACAACATAACGTATCACTAAATCTCAACTTTCGTAATTTCGATTAAGAAGAACCATTAACTTGTATTATCATTCAAGACTAATAATATTCTCATCCCTCAACTTTTGTGATTTTGGTTTTAAGAGAAATTAGAAGACTTTAACTTGCATGACGAATTTTAACAATTTAATCAAACCAATTCAACATTACAATAAACAATTCTCATCTAATAATCACAACCATATTAGGGTTCATATCCAATGTCTTAGCATACAAGACTACTCACTGATCATCACTATAAAACCTCTAAATCTACTAAACAAACATAAAAAAACATGAACCATAACTAAAAGACTTGAAAAGAGCGAAAATACCTTAACAATGAAAACTTGATGAGGAACAAAGCCGAATTTAATGGAACACGAATGTAGATTACAAGAAATTAAAATCAATGTCCTAGCATACAAGACTACTCACTGATCATCACTATAAAACCTCTAAATCTACTAAACAAACATAAAAAAACATTAAACGTAACTAAAAGACTTGAAAAGAGCAAAAATACCTTAACAATGAAAACTTGATAAGGAACAAAACCGAATTTAATGGAACACGAATGTAGATTGCAAGAAATTAAAATGTAACAATGTCGTTCAACAATGAAAGCTTAAACGTGAATAACAAAAGTACAAAGAAAATTCTGAAAAAATGGCTAAGAAAAACTACCTAAAATTATAAACAAATAACTGCCAATTTATATAGTGTAATTAATCGTCGAACCGCTCAAAATTGCCTTCTAACGGATATGTGACAACTCGTTACATCAGGGGCGACGAGTCGTCGCTTTGCTTCTGCCTAGGGAATGAGAGATCAGTGAGTGAGCGACAAGTTGGTGCTTTTCGGCGATGAGTCGACGCTTTGGTTTTTAACTTGCGAACTTTGAATGGCCTCCATTTCTTGCTCAATTGTCGGATTTGGCCATAAAATAAGCTCTTGATATCTACTTTCTAGTGCCGCAAACTTTGGATTAATGCGATCTCTCTATCAAAAGTTATGACCAAAAGAGTGAGCATGTATCAAATTTCACCTTAAAACATTTGTATTTTAGGCACTTTTCTACTCTTTTGCCCATCTTCATTATAAAACATCTTAAAATGAGCAAAGATCTCTTCACTTATTTTAGGGGTCTTAGGTTATTTCTCTAACCCTTCACCCTCTTATCACCCCGAGACCTAACAAAACTTTGATTTTGCCTTAAAATCACACAAAACACAACACAAGGCACATGAGACAAAGTTATCACAAATCACTAATACTACTACCTAAAACCCACTAAAACTACATACAAGGAGGATAAAAATAATAGGGATAAGCGCAAATGATTGCCCTTATCATTCAAGCATTTTAAACCTCTTATCGCCATCGCGTCATACCCTTTTGACTACGATTACCTAAGATAGTAAAATGGGAGTCATTTTTTTCCTTTGCTTATATACACAAGGAATTCATAGCAGCATGGTCTTGGTTTCAGACTTGTATTCGTAAGCATTTGGCATAGAGGATGAGTTTATGCATCATATGGATAGACATCAAGCTTTTAACGACAATGAAGGAGACAAAATGGCAACCACATACCTCATCACCATCATAGGTTTTATACACGTCATTTTCTTAGCAACTTTAACCGCCATAAGGGAATGTGATTTTTTAAAAGTTTTTTGGTTGAACTACAAAACAAAGAGAACCACATAACGTAATCAAGGGATTGAAGGCACTTGGGGCTTCAAAGCGAAAGGTATTTTTTGGAATGATTAACAGGTTGACATGTCTATTGGTCTATGTGTCACGATGGGGTTTATAGGTACAATGTTACTAATATTAACTTAGTACTTGAGGATACGGATAAGTGTATGGAGGGCATATGTACCACTCATATGCTTTGATATTCAAACTTATCTCCTATAGCACGTAATGCTCTAATATGGCCTGGTACAAGGCATCCCTCCAGCATGTGACAAGACGTCGAAATGCATCGCATTTTGAGAAAGGGAAACATATCGAAGAACTAAAGTGAGATCAATAGACGTCACATAGCGTGGTGGGACCACATGTTGTTGCTGCTACCACATAGTGCGTATGTTGAGGAGGATGGGGCACCTACTAGTGCAGATTACATGTTGTGGTTTCTCTCCATCCCCTGTCGATGGATGATGCCACTAGGTATTATCAAAGCAACACAATACGCTCCAACCGCACCGACGATCATCCAATTTGTAAGTAGGGGTGGGCACGGGTCTTGGACCCTAAGGGTCTAGATCCGACCCGACCCTAATTTTAAGGGTCCGAGTCCTCCTTTTTTTGGACCCTATGGGTCAGGGTCGAATCTGGGTCCATGACCTTAGGGTCCGGGTTCGGGTCCGGGTCTTCACATTTGAGACCCATATTCGACCCAGATCCGACCCATGGACCCATTTAGATCTTTTTTAAAAAAATTATACATTAGGTATTATGTTTATGTAATTGCTTGATTGAAATTTTGTTATATTTTTAACATTGCATTATTTTGAACTTTATCAGTTCATATAATTTAAAATTTGATCGTTGTATTAATACTTTAAAAATTATAGACTTGATAAATATTTCGTTATAAGAACATGAATATTGAAAAACTTCATATGTTTCGCTCAATTAGTATAAAGTATTAGAAAATTCTCGTTAGTCGAAAATTTTTAAATAATTTATGCAAATGGTCGAAAATTGCACTTCATCATATACTTTTTAAAAAATTTTAGGAAAAAAAATAAAATTGTATTGGACCCAGATTCAGACCCTAGACCCGCCAGACCCTGAGGGTCTGGGTCCGGGTCCAAAATTTTTAGACCCTACAAATCCGGGTTCGAGTCTGGATCCAATAAAAAAATTAGGGTCTGGATCTGGGTCTTGTTGGACCCGACCCAGATCCGACCCATGCCCATCCCTATTTGTAAGTATTCAATATTTTGTGATTTATCCTACTTTTCATTATTTAGGATTATTTTTAATTATTGATAATTGTAGATGCAAGACATGACATCCGTCATGCTCTTTAGTTAGGAGCTGCTAGTCATGGAATGCATAATGTTGGGTTTGTAGTTTTAACACTTTATTCTTGAGCATGAGGAGTCGGCCTGTAATAGTCCAAATTAAAATGATCTAGATATTCACATGTAAATATGAATTCCGGGTTACACGTCGGACATTTAAGTTAAATCGGATTCTGGGATCGACAACGTTCTAGTGACAAAGAAATAAATAAACGACAACAATAATAAATAAGTCAGTGAATTCTTAAACTATAAAATGTTTGTAAGCCTCATACTCTGTTCATTTCGGTTGAAATGAACAGTATTCTTGCCACTCATCATCCTATTCCATCCTATTTCTTCCTACCTTTTTCACTCCTCTACAAGATCCTTCCAATTCGATCCATGGGTTTCCATTTGACCTTGCTTTTTCCATAATGTTCTTGTCTTCTTGCCACTCAGTTGACCTTTCATTTTCCACAGTCTTCTTGTCTTCTTGCCACTTAGCTGACCTTTCTTTTTCCATAGTCTTCTTGTCTTCTTGCCACTTAGCTGACCTTTCGCTTTCCATAATCTTCTTGCCACTTAGCACCTTATTGGATCCTATTTCTTCTTAGCTTTTTCACTCTTCTGCAAAATCCTTCCAATTCAATCCATAGCTTTCCATTTGACCTTGCTTTTTTCCATTGTCTTTCTACCTTTCCACTCTTTCGGCCTGCAGTTTCCAATGTCATCCTTGCTTTTTCTTAAACAAGATCTCAAAGCTGATTCCCATTGATGCGCCTAGTTTCGTGGTAAGGACTTCATCAATTGCTTTTCACAACTACTCTCTCTTCATTTCCATGGCAACTTTATTTATTACACAACTCACCTTGCTCATACACTCCAGTTTACTGGTATATTAAATTTATGTCTTGCACTTTTTTCTTGCATTTTAACGATTTTAATGCACACCAATTTTGAATTTTATCAATTTACTTTGTTGCAATTTAATTTTATGTTATTTGCAATTTACTGTTATTGCTATTTTTTGCTGTTGCTATTTCGGTTTTTGTTGATTATGTTGTTTGCAATTTTATGTTGTTGTTTTTTTTGGTTTTTGTTGATTATGTTGTTTACAATTTAATGTTGATTATTGTGTTTGTAATTTACTGCTATTGCTATTTTCGTTGTTCAATTTAATACTGTTGCTATGTCGTCTTCCCACTTTACATTATGTCCATTAGTTGTTACATACTCTTTTTTTGTCTTGACCAATTTACTGCTATTGCTATTTTCGTTGTTCATATCTTAGATTACTGAGTCTTTCCCCTTACTTGTTGAGGTCCTTGCTCCTTGCCTTTCTTATATTGCTCTTTGACTTTTTAAAATTAGTTCTTACTTTTCCTTTATTTATATGCTTAGTTTTATATGCTCATTTTTATATGCTTAGTTTTTATGCATATATCAGTTAATAATTGTTATTGGTCAAACTTATGGTGCAAGTCGGTGAGTAAAAGCAGAAAGAAAACGTCTTCGAAGGATCAGTTTTGAGCTCGGGGACTCTTTGACCGCATCCTCCTTAATGGGTATGGATTGCCGCTTTCCTTCCCTCCCTAGACCCTACTCATAGTTCCCTATGAGCGGGACACACTGGGTATCCTGATTTTGTGATGATGCATTTAGCTTAAATTTATTCTTTAAAGCAACCAAATTATCACGGGAATCATTTAGGAAGAAAGAGATTAATATCATCTGATCGTGATAAATCATGCCATTAACTTACAAAGGATGATGATTACATACCACCATTCTGCTTTATTTGTATACTTCAACCTAGCATTGATGTTCCTATATAATGCATCTTTTCAATTTAGCTTTATTATTTGACGCGGTAGATATCACAGGTTGTATTAATCTAACGGCTTTTAATAGCGACGTTGCAAAGTTGTTTAGCAAAACAATTGATGCTTTATATGCTCCCAACACTTATGTAAGTAATGAAATTCATACACTTTGTTTATTAATAACTGTAATTATTAATATATTTTGCAATAATATAAAGAGCAACTAGTGAGACAAAATACATTTTTTTGAAATTATTTTTTCTTTAATTAATTATTTTAATCTCATTCCTCAATTCAATGGATTTCAACCACAATACAATAACCGTTATCACCCTTTTACCAAAATAATTAAATCAACCAAAATTATAAATAATTTAATAAAAATAGAAAATATGTAAATTTAACTCCATTTTCATTTTCTCATTTAAAAATTCATATTTCATACTAGTATATATAAAATCCGATCCATAAAAATCAAACACATATAAACTACTTCAATGATGATTATCAATCTTATATCTTGAACACAATTAACCTTATTTTCTAAATCAACTCATCACACATTTTCTTTTGAATCTCTATATTCATGAAATACCTATTTATTCTTGGTACCCTTTTTCCGATGGTTTTTTTCCCTCGTGGGCTTTTTTTTATGCCGGAGGTTTTGGGTGCCCAAGTCTAAGTGTTGGTGTTTTTCTATCCTTATATAATATACTAGTATAGAATCCCGTGCATGCACGGTTTTTTAAATACGTTAATATTTTAATGAAATTTTAGATTAATAAAAAAATTTTGTTAATAAAGAGTTATAGGTTTTGAAATGCTTTTTTATACACTACATTCTTAGTACGATGACATATTTCACTATCCTTGTCGCATATGAAAATTCTTATTCATTTCCTGCTAGTAACTCTAGAAACAGCGTCGTAAAATTATTGGAACAAACGGCAACTATGATCGTCTAACAATTTAAATGACTGATTTTAGGTCATTAACAATTTAATGCATAAGTAATAAGTTTTATCAAACCCACAAATTTGTAAATATAGTAAGTATAAAAATTAGGAAAACTCCATTAATATCGTCCAATTGAAAAATAACAAATGGCATGCTCTCCATAAAATTGCCTTTTTACTACTATACAGCAAAATTAATAGTATTTATGATTCCTAATTTTCAAAAAAAATAAAAATAAAATAAAAATGAAATACCTATTTATAAATTAGTGATATACACATATCAGGGCGGGCCTTAGGGGTGGGCTAGAGGCGCCGTCGCCTAAGACCCCATGTCAAAAAAACAAACTTAATGGTTGTAGAAGGGTCCATATAGGTGATGAATTACAACGGGAAAAGGCCTTAATGTGTTATTTCGCCCAGGGCCCCAAAATATCTGGGGCCGACCCTGACACATATATACATAATTTCATCATCATATAAAATCATGAAACAATATAAACATACTTTTAAGTTTTAAAAATGGAATGAGAGAAAAAAAAAAAACCATCAAAGCTTTAATGTGCATCAATGGAGGAGGAAAAATGAATAGGTTAAATGGTAGGGAAGAAGGAATTAGATGAGAAAAGAAAAAAAATTATAAAAAAAAGTCAAATGTAAAAAAGCTGGTCAACCGGTCATTTCATACGGAATCTGTCACCTGGCCTGAATACTGATCAAAATTGAAACATGATGGCTGTAATTCGCAAAAAAAAAATATCAAGGCTGTAATTCGCAAAACCACTAAACAAAGAGGCTGTAATTCACAATTAATTCTTAAAAAATAATTGATAGTTGAAATTATTTTTGGCCAACGAGTGATAGTTGGGATTATTTTGAGCAAATTTTCCTAGAAATAATATTGTCAAAAATATGACACAATTTCACTAATCCTCCTTAACTATAACAAAATATATTATTTATTTATAGAATAAAAACAATACTACTTAAAAATATTTTTTAAACTTTCTCATGTTTCTCTCTGTCTCATCCCTCTGATGCGTAATATCATCTGCTTGTCTCTTCAAGCTAAGTACATTATTATTAAGCTTCCATTTCTCTTTATCGAGCTTAATAGTGATATTCTTCGGTCATTGGGTGTTCTTTGGAGCAACTCACCTAAAAGTAGCTAAAACCTAATCCTTCATCAAGATAAAATGGACATCAACCAAACTGATGATCATTCAAGTAGCTCCAATTCGATCATATTCAACTGCATAAACATAGTGACACACTGACACTGCTCTTCAACGTAATGATTCTTTGACATGTACCGTAAAAGAATATAATAAAGTTAAATAATATTATTAACTGAAATAAAAAAATACAATTTAATAATTATTAAAATACTCCCTCCGTTTCTTTTTAATTGTCCACTTTGCCTTTGGAACGAATTTTAAGAGTGGTGTGGTAGTGGGGTATTTTTATTGATTATAATAATTGAAAAGGTGGTAGTGGGGTATTTTAAGTGAATATAATAATTGAAAAGGTGGTAGTGGGGTATTTTAAGTGATTATTATAATTGAAAAGGTGGTAGGTGGGGTATTATTAAATAATATAAGTTGGGGTAGTTGGGGGTATTTAGGTAAAAAGTTTTGCCAAAAATAGAAAGTGGACAAGTAAAGTGACTTTACCAAATAAGAAAAGTGGACAATTAAAAAGAAACGGAGGGAGTAATAAGTAATCAACTAAAATTATAGAAATATACCTTAACATTATTTCAGAACCATAGTGTAAATATTTTACAAAGTTTAGATGGAATGAAACTAGGAAATTTGAAGTATGTTTTTATAGAATTCTTGCTCGTTGGTTTTAGCTACGAACATATAAATAACTAATTTTACCAGTCACAATAGTTAATTTAGTAACTGAGAGAAAAATTCAAAAAAAACTCTCACTCGCTAAGTTTTCTGTTAGTAACAACGAAAAAAGTAGACTTGATCAAACAAAGTCAGACCTCTTTTTGTGGTTATTAACAGTTAACAATGGTTTAATCCTGTTTGATCAAGTATTTTTTATTTGTTGCAACTTTTTTATCTGATATTATAGACAATTTTACTTTATTCGATATTAATAACAGCAAATTGACCTCAAACCTTTAATTTCTGACCGAAGACACTTCTTTAAATTTAAAAGTTTAAAAAATTTCAATCTTACTTTGGAATTTTTTTTTATAAAAAACGTTTTTCATTTTTAATTTTCTCACTTATAGAGGGAAAAAGCCCGACAACCCGCCCGAAAGAAACCAGATTAAGATTTCCGGGTTTCAAAACCCTGTGGCCTGTTGTGTTTTTGACATTTTCAATTCTCACTTGAAGAAAAACAAAGTCATTGATGGAGTCATCATCTCCATCTTCCTCTACAGAAACCCTATTGAATGTCTTAACCAACCGAGGTTGGTGTTTTAGAGATCTCACTCAAGTTCAACCTATTATCACTATACATTCTGCCATTCATGGCGATTCCTTCTCTACCGAATCCCTAGAATCCGAGCTTTGTAATCTTGACTTACGTTCTATTGGTGGGAAATCATTACCAGATTCTTCTACTCTTCGAAAGGCATCTCAGTATCTTCAACCTCCAAAAGTTCTTCAGGTAAATTTTATGAATCCTTTTTTCCCCCAAAAATAAGGTTTTCTTGGTTTTATTTTAAAAATTAGAATTATATGTTTTGTTTTCTATATTTGTATTTTTTCTTTACAATCAAGGCTTAACATTGGAAACCAGAAACAACAATTTTAATTTATCCCCTCTTAGTAAGTCAGAACCTCAGGCGAAGGTTTGTAGGTGGGGATTGAAAAATACCTGAAGGTTAGTGTATTTGAGCAGTTTTGGTATGTGACCTTCAAATACGTAAAATTATGTGGGCAGATAATCCATATATACGCCAAGGATGGGCCTTGGCCTGCTTTCATTGCATGTAGCTCCGTCCTTGCCTCTGGTATTTGGAGGATGTACGTTTTAGGCATTGGCCTTCATTCAATGTCTAATTTCGATATAGGGTTTTATTATATGTTTATACTAGATTTGGGGTTTGATTAGCTATGTTCAATGTTTTTTGGGCCTTGCAGATTGCTTCAGTGCAGGATATAAGTAGGAGCAGTGAGGTTGATGTGAATAAGAGTTCGAGTAAACGAAGGCTTCTAAAGATTGTTTTGAGTGATGGACAATCTGAAGTTACAGCCGTTGAATACTCTCCTATCCCCGCGTTGTCCGATAATGTCGTTCCTGGAACTAAGGTTGCTTTCTTATTTATCAATTGTTGTGAATGATTTCGTTAAACTCCCTCATTACGTTACGTAAAGCCTTTTATGTAACCTGTTCGAGGGCTATCTTGCATGAAATTTCACGGTCAAAATGCCACATTGAGTGTTATGTAACCGTTATAACCGGTAATTCACTGTAACACCGTTATTTGTCTCCATGTTAAAATTCATCAATACCCATTAACTTTAAAAGTTACGATCGTGTAAATTATAGTTACTCAAAATTTTAGTTGATAAACAAAAAAATTAACTAATAACCTATAAGTTAATTAATTATATACTAAAAGAACCACAAATATTGCATTACAATAGCTATAGATATATTATTGCATAATAATAATAGTTCAACAACAAAAATGTAATTATAAGGTCAAAACTCCCCTTAAGTGATTGTTTTTTTTTCAAAAATCACATTGCATCGGCCGCGATTCACGTTATCTCTCAGTTACAACTATTTTCTGCGACATCGTCACCGTTCCCGCAAACAAATCCGCGACCGTTGTTTATTTTTCCATGACATGGTTGTTTACACCTTTATACGAGGGAAATATTGGTTCGTTATTTTTGAAAACCTTGGCAACGCCGCCATCCGGCCTTGTTTTTACACTATGGTGCAAATCGGAAGCTAAAAGGACTCTTATGTTTTGACGCTTATCTTAGTCCTTCGTTGTAGATTTTTTATTGTATGTCTCATTCAATTGTGCTTGACATATAGCAAATGTTAAACCCCTTTGTCCCTATAAAGGTAATGGTTAAATTTTTCTTGGTACTGAATTATGATAGAGTATAGTAATATGCATGCAGGATCATGTGTACAACTTATTTATGTTTTGTGAAGATGTTTGTTATCAAGGGTATATCACAAACGACCTTTTTGTTTTTACAATGATAAGGGTCAACTTCGGAGACACAATGTTAATAAGGTGATAAATTGTTGTTTAATTCTTACGGTTCGAAAGGCTATATTTCTTCAATGTCAGAACCTTGCTTTATTTGAAATGTATGTTGCTAAAGAGAATTACAAAAAGGATAATAGAATTAACATATGCTAATATATTTTGATCTTTTTTTAGAGAAGGGAAAATAGAAGTAAACGAGTACATGGTCTTCAGATGGGACTAGGATTCGAGTGTTATACTAGATGTATAATTGAATTGAATGCAATCAAATTGAATGTGATTAGACATTGTCTCCCAAATTATCATCAATGCTCTTGAAGTATGATTTTATGAATATGTGATCATTCAATTGGTTTTGAATATGGTATGACACAGTGCATGGTTATGATGACATTTCTCGCCTTCATTTTCACTAGTTTTTGTTGGTGAATGCAATTTGTTGCTATTGGGCAGGTCCGGATAGAAAAGAAAGCGGTGGTTCGATATGGAATTGTTTGCCTTACATCAGATGCGATAACTGTCCTGGGAGGAGTTGTGGAGTCTTTGTATGAAGAGTGGCAGATGAATCAGAAGTATGCAGGTTTCACCCGATCCTCTATCAAGCTAGGTCGAGAAGGTGATGCTTCTGGTCCTCCCCCTTTTGAGAAATTGCAGATTGGAGGGACTAAATCTGGTTATGCTCGCAATGGTATGCTTCTCGTCTCATCTTATTTTTCATGATCTCAGCCTTAGTTTAATTAGGCACATCTTGGTTCCTTAATGGAGATGTCGTGCAAGGTGCAAAGCCGACTTTTCCAAACTTTTCATGTTGTTAGCCTCTGTGATAGGCACAAAGTGAGGTGAGGCAAAGTATAATGTTGTATGAATTTCTTTTTCGTCGAGTGCACACACGCAACACACTTGTTGAGGATCGACTCTTAATGAGGTTGTCTTGATAAGCCTATATTCCTTATAGTAAGAGCTTCTAATTTTCCTGCCTGGAAACTTCAATATAAACGACATACGGAGGTATAGCTACTAAAGGTCCAATGGTGGTGCTTGACATGCGTTCTTGATTAGGCTTTGTCTCCGTGTTAATAACAAATTTTTATTTAGACACTACAGCTTGTAGCAGATGTCTTTACCTTCAAATGATGAATCTATCTTGCTTCCAGTTTATGATTCAATGCAATGACCTTGTGCTCGAAGATATTTCTTTTTATGTTAAAGGCCCTTGTAGGCATGTAGCTTAACTTCGTGCATAATGTACCGAACCAGCAACAGACATCTGTGATATTCTTTTATGTTTAAAGACCTTGTAGGCTTGTAGCTTAAGTGCTTAACTTCATGCATAATGTACAGAACCAGCAACAGACATTAGAGAGAATGACTGTTATTGCGTGCATTGGGGGGAAAAATTAGAGCCTTGTTTAACACTTGAGTTTGTATTGTAAATTTCTGATTTTGGGTATTGGAATCAGCCATAGGGGTAGTGTGGCAATGGCAGTATAATGTAGTTAGGAAAAAGAGCAAGGGAAGCAGAATTGTACAAATAGAGTTAGTAGAGGAGAATGAAGCAGATTATTGAATTGTTGGGTTTGTAGCTTATTTTGGAGAGTGATGCCTTTAGAAAGCAAGATAGTGATCTTTAGTTTCTTTATTTTCTTTTGTATTAATCGAAGTTCAAAACTTCTCTTAGTCTCTCCATCTTCACTGATCCAGTTTGTGACAGTTTGTTACATGAATTATTTATTATTGTAAGGGACTTGCCTGTGTAGGATTACCTATACCAAACGCTGGTACAATGTGGATATGGGTTGGACACTTGCACGTTGAAAGTTGTTTTGTTATTTTTTTAATAACTTTGACATTGGTGCGTCCAATACACGATTATGTTCTTTCTCTCTATTTTTAACAACAAAAAATGATATCAATGTGGTGGATCTTTGCAGAAGAAACTGAAATGGAAAGGTCTCGTAACACTTTTGATTTTCCGAATTCCGAACTCTTAAACGAAACCGAAACTGCTATAGAAGGAAGGAAATTTGGGTGTTAAATTTAAATTAATTAAAGAAAAGAATAATAAAGTAACTGATTGAACAATCAAGGGGTTCTTGAAATACAAGTTTTAATTTTGGCATCTGCCTTGAAATTTATAAGTTATTGTCAAAGATACGTATTGAATAATATAGAAATAAATAAGGCAACACCAACATTGAATTAACATCTCATCGCTAGTTCTTTCAACGACATCCCAAGTAGGGTTCATGGTTCTATTTCAAAAGCTTGAGTTTGAAAATAATGAATATTAAATTTTACAGCAAACACAACCATACATAACCATATATTACGCAGTCGAAATCACAATTATTCGAAAGAGTTATAAGTCTCAAACCAAAACATATACCATCCAACGTACAGCCTAATCTTTTTTTGGTCTGAGCAAGATAGTATGTTGGGGCCCTCTTAAATAGTTTCTTCGTCCTATTACATTTGCGACTTCTCCAATCTCCGTTTTGGAATTAGTTGTTGAGTTTCTAAGTTTATAATATAAAAATGTTGAATATGATAACAGAATTATATGCATGGAAAAATATCGCGTTAAATTGTATTTTCTTAATTTTGTTGACTAAAAGTTTTAGTATCGTATAATACGATGTGAATATTATTACCCAATATCATAAATTTAAATCAACAACCATATCAATAATATCAATATTACTCAGAAATATCAACTCAAAGACATTTACCTCAAAAGAAACACTTTGATGTAGATGAAAAGAAAAAAAGATTTTTCAGAAAACAATGACTAAGAAAATAATGATTTCCTTCCTTCCTAAACTTATTCTAGTGCATTGATGCATTTTCAATTTTCAAGACTCCTTAGTCTTTTTGTCAGATTTTCTTTTGCATGCCTTTATCCTTGATTTTTATGAGCTTTCTTATTGATTCTCCTATGCCCCCTATTTTATCCTAATTCAACTTCTAATCCTTGGGCAGTGGGCAGTTACCCCTCTTGCCCACCCCAGGGTCGACTCTGCCAACGTATATTAAAATATACTTGGAGCTACGAAATCAAAAATCAATTGCGTATCACATGTTGTGCTCGCACTCATTGTTCTGCAAATAAATTACAATGTAAACTTCAATATCTATTGTGTTTGTTTATGATATCTGCTCCTAACGTAAGATCAAACGCCTAACTAATCATAGCAGGTTCGTCATAGAATAGTCAAACAAACATAAACAACAACGCGTACACGTTAGTAACCAACAACTCAATAGAGTAAGGACAACAAAATAGATTAATCAAAACAATACGCTATACTATAATAAATGTGTTACTTGTTTGCCTAACCATATTTATTTACTCTATAGTTTGCTTCATATCTTCTAACCATTCAAATACACGGATAGTCTATTTATTCTCTAGCATTTCTACATTTATGACTAGACCAAGGGCGCTATGCGCTATCGGCTAAACAGCACCCAAGTTGAGTTCATACCCAATCCAACTGATCTTCTTTGACATGCCAATTCAATGAAGATACCATCATATTAGGGTAGCAAGACACGCATCAGCATTCCGTTACCGTGATCACAACCGTTACCGCATTTTTACACTATGGCGCACCCACATAAATATATTTAAATTAACTTATTTTATAAATATATCATTGATTAAATTCAACCACCTTTAAATAAATGTTTAAAGCATAAATATCATAAGGGATGACAGACAAGTAAAATTATACGGGCTCCAACTGTATGGGTATGAATTTGGTGGGTAGTGAGTAGTTGGTGGATAGCGGGTATGAGGTCTTAGTTGACCCATCTCCACCTGCGCTGCCTCACCCCATACCCGCATGACCCGTACCATACCCGCCCTCCCCATATCTAAAATGTATTTAATTATATCAATCTTATTTTATTACGTTGTATGGTTTAACTAAAATTAGATATACACTTAATTTATAAAGAACTGCGATTTCATGGAGTTTATGACGCAGACTTGTGAATAAGGTGGGTTTTGGTATACCCAGTTGGTCATAGTGGGTGGGGATGAGTATGAATTTGGAATGCATACTCAGGTGGGCCGGCGTGGTTATGAAAATTTTGCCTGCCATGAGTGGTGGGTATGAAACTTTTATGTGTGTATGGGTATGGGGGAGCGCATACTGCACCAACTCGCCCATTTTTCTTTTCCTACGCATATCATGATGTCAGGTCACCATGGTAGTTGGATAGGAGTACCTATCCTTTCTAACAAAAAAATCTTATAGCTTTTTTTAGACACCCTCATAGATCTGCTATTAAGAAATTCGTTTTCTGTTAGATTGAACTACATTTACTGTTTGAATTTGTGAATTGGAACCTGATTTTTTGAGCTGGCACTTTGAAATGCATTTGAATTAGTATGCTGAATAAGCCATGGGGAGTAGTGTGGCAATGGCAATATGATTTAGTTAGGAGAAGGAGAAAGAGGTAGGGAAGCATAGTCTTATAAATAGAGGAATAAGGAGAGAAAAAACGAGCAGAGGATTAACTCTTGAGTTTGTATCTCTGGGAAAGAGTGAAGACTCTTGTAAGTTGGTTAGTCATCCTTGATTTCTGTATTTGTTTCCTTTTAAACAAAACTGCTGCTAGTATACATCTCCATTTAGGCATTTATCCAATTTTATAAATGTTTGTTACAGAACCGTGTATGGTTGTAAGGGACTTGCTAGTACGTTATCTTATCTTGATTATGTGAAAATTGTGTTCTTATTTATGCTCCTTAAGTAAATTTCCTTTTGATCAGTCCCCAGGAACAACAGACCTGGTGCTGCTAAATCATCTAGAGAAGCTGATATACGACAGTTGGATCAAAAGCAAGCTTCAAATACTAAAGCTGATGGTGTAGATGCTAATCTGAAGATTGATTTAAGTTCTCACAGAGCTGAAGAAAAGCCAAGTAGCTCTGATAATAGACCAAAAGAAGGTCCAATCTCTTTTTACCTCAAATTATGTCTATGTGTGGACGTTTATTGAACCAAATGTAGCTTCTACGCTATCTGTTCATCGCCATCAGAAAACAGTTGGATGACGTGATGATAAATAATTTGTATATCTTGTGTATTTTTATAACTTTCTAGTATGATACACTGTATGAATCACTATCAAATAAGATGGCCTTTTTTCCCTTTCCAGTGGCAGAGTACATTCCTATTCAGAATCAAGCTGCTGCACAAAAACTCCTGCAAAAGATGAATGCCCCAAACAACAAGAATGAAAGGTATAGAGGATCAAGGTACAAGGGGAAGGGGGCACAAGAAGAGAAACAAGTTTTCACTCTTGAAGAGTGGGAAAGAAGAAAAGCTGGGGGAATTCCTGCTAGAGAAGAGCCTCTTGATATCAGTCATGATGAGTATCTTGCTCGGCAACTTCAAAATCAGTTTAATTTGGAAGTTCATCAGGTGAGATCCGCTCGTCTTTTCTAATCTATTAAAATACTGTTGTTACCTTTTCCTCTCTTTATTTGATGTTTCTTTTTCAAAAAAATATGAGCTTTGAAATTTGAGTTTTACTTTCGAGACCCGTTCATTCATAAAGACCTTGAGCTTTAATTAATCAATCTGTAACTTTGCTTTATTTTGTCCTCAGGAACAATGGGATCCTCAGAGGGATGAGGCAGAAGATATAAGGATGAACATGTTCACTTTCGAAAGAGATGATAATGAATTTCACGGATCTGGATTCAGAGGAAGGGGCAGAGGGAGAGGGAGGGGAAGAGGAAGAGGTGGGGGTCGAGGGAGAGGGAGAGGGAGAGGAAGAGGTAGAGGATAATGCAGCGAAGCTTCCACGTGTCGCCCAAATCACATTCTAAGGACCCGACCGACATTCCAACAAAACTGTAGCAGCTGATCCGAAATTTCAATCAACGAATGTGTTGGATAGGGAGGCTTTAATGACGCACTGCGTAAATCGATCAAGACCTATCCACTCTTAGAACAAACTGTACATGTATACCATAGTTTGATCAGTTCTTCAATTCTTTTTTTAGTATGAGAATTATCAAATAATTTTTCGGAATGAAAGTTGTGTGTTCCAACGACTTTATTTTTGACGTTTGATGAGACAAGAGTACTGTATGATGGCACTCATAGTCAAGCCGAGTCTCTTTCGGTTGAATTATAGTGCACCACACTAAACTTGCTTGTTCAGTTGGGATATCATTTTTGTGATGATAAATACTAATGATCAAAAGGATTAATGCCCAATTCTCCCCAACTTTTTCAATTCAATTTCATTTAATTTAACATTTTACATTCATCGTCACATTACGTTTTACTTAAATATTATAGCAATCTCAGTCCGACAAAGAAATGGCTCAGATGTTGGTAAAAATTGAACTGTATGGACCCAAGTTGGTTTGAAGGCTTGTAGTTTCAGTCTAACCTCCGAGAGAACATGGGAATCTCAAGCGTCTATAATCGATGGCGCACGAGGACAAATAAACCACCAACAATAATTGACTACTATTTTATAATCATGCATATACAATTTTTGTATTTCTTTTTAAACAAATTCCGTTGTGGTCTCCAACAAATAGTTGTATAACCACTTTTAGCAACTAATTTCATCTTCGATACTCACAAGATCTTCCAAAAAAATGGAAAGAACTTCGATTCAACCTTTACTTGCAGCATTAATGGCGGCAATTATCGCTATCCGATCTTATAGGAAGAAATCTCTTGATCTTTCTGGCGCTATTGTTGGTTTTCTCGTCGTCTTCATCCATCTCGCTACTAATCTCAGGTATTATTATTTCGCAACTAATTTTGCTTTGCTGAGTCGTTGATTCGTCAATTGATGTTTTGATTGTGATTGGTTTTGGTAAATTTGTAACTCTAGGGCTGGTGCGATGTTGTTAGTGTTTTTCTTCACTTCATCGAAATTGACGAAAGTCGGAGCTGAGAAGAAACGTCAATCTGATGCTGAATACAAGGATGGTGGTCAACGGAACTGGTAATTGTTCATTGTTTTATAAGGTCCGATGTTTATTCGTTTTTGATTATAATATCACTTAAAATCAATAAATCATTTTGGCTTCGAGTAATCAATCTGATGAAACAAGTTTCCTTAATTCCTTCTATTTTTCTTGAAGTAATTTGTGTTAGCTCATTAATATTAATAGCCGGTTGTTGCTATAACCGGTATAAATTGAAGAGTGCATCTATTGTAACCATGTCGCCGGAATCCGATTAACCAAACTACCTTCACCTTCTATCTTCAACTCTGCTAAATCTTCCCTAAAACACGGCTCTTATACCAATCCTTACTTCACTGATTTGTGCTCGAGAAACATTCACTTTATTCCGTAAAAGATTTATTTTTTTAGTGCTGGAAGTATAAACAAATAAAAAGATAACTTTTTGAAGGAATAAATCAAAAAGTGTACCATCTTAAGTACATTCACATTAGAGCCTCTGGGAATTTGATCATTTTGAAAAAAAATTTGTGGGTATATACATTTGAGCTGTTGCTGTATACTAATTAACCAAAAAGTTTGTGAAGGATGGATTTTTGGGAAATCGCTTTTTTTGGCTTTGGTTTCTTTTAATAAATTATTGGTATTTGTTGAAGGGTTTGAATGTTCATATGGAGTCTTATGAAGTTTTGGATGCTCCTCAGTCCTCAACCTCTTATGGTTTCTTATTTTCTGTTACTCTTATTGTTCTTTATTTTTACTGTTGCTTCTTTAGTTTATGCTGTTTTTTTTGTTTGCTATTCCTTTAGTTTATTGGAATTTAGTTTTAATTGTAAATTTTCTAATGGAAAGTTTGGATCTTTTTTCTTTGTTGTTTAAACTTTTTACAAATTACTAAAAATAAGTGAATAATTTCTTTTGTTTGTTGCATTGGATTGGTCTGGCGTTTTAAAAAGAGTGAAATAAATTAAATTTCTGAAATCAAGTTGATTTAAGCTAAAATTGGAGAAAATTCCTAATTTTGAACAAAGAAAAATAAAGAGCGCACGGTGGGGGTAGTTTGGGTAACTTGGATAAGGTCAAAGGTAATTAAGTTGAGTCAACAATCATCAAAAAGTTTGATAATTGGATTCCAGTGACTTGGTTACATAGATGTACTTTTTGATTTATAGTGGCTATAACTCGTAAAAAATAAATTTTGCTGTTATAAATAATAAATGAGCTTAACAATGTCTATAATAAATAAATGATTTTTTTTATGTATTATACATGCCTTCCTTCTAATATTTTGCTTTTCATTTCAATCATTTTTGGCCTTTTATTTTAGTTGATCAATTACAGGATTTTTGCTTAAAATTTACTCTTATTTGTTTTTGTCTGAAACGTCGGATGAGTTTTTGATCTTATTCGTATCTAAAATATTATTTTAATTTGAATTATTTGTCAACTGCATTCGCAGAGTTTGGTCGATTAGAATATTAGTTTTTCTTTTTTGCATTTCGGCATGAAAATTTTTGAAGTAAAAGTCCATAGTCTAAGACTCTATTCTGGTTTGACCTTTACTAATTTTAGCTTGACCTTAATTAATCACTTTTACTGATTTGAATTACTGAAAAGTTTTTGAAAACGCATAATTCAGAGACAAAATAATATAACCTATGTAGATTCTTAAAAAAATATATACATATAACCTATGTTTTTCTAGGAGTGGTATTAATAGTAGCAGTTCTACTTTCTTGTATATTCTTTATGATAATTCTTAAGAAAATTTTGATATTTCTCATTAGAATACGAATGTAATTTGTTAATGGAATTGAAACAATTAATTTTAGAGCTTTGATTCGGTTTTAAAAGGTATATCATAAGACAGTCTATCTTAATGGTGAATTTACTTCTGATTAATTTTGTATGGATTTGTCGGGATGATTGGGACTATATTATTTTTACCTATCCTAGTACATAGCAAAAATTGAAGCATAGTGTATACTAAGTCTAGAATTTTTTGATGTATAGTGTAATTTATTTTAGATGTCACTTATATAATATTTTTAGAAGGAGCTTTCCCAGGCTAACTTAGGTTAGTTAGCTAGCCCCTAGTTGTTTATTTTACTTGCCAAGGCTCATTTTCTTAGTGTAGGTTGTTTTTTGTTCATGTTGGAGGATCATTTTATACATTCTTACTACATCTTTGTGGTTTATGAAAATTTAGGATACAGGTACTTTTCAATAGTGCCATTGCTTGTGCTCTGGTTGTGGCAATTTGGAAGTTGATTGGATTGGAAGACAAGTGTTTGGATTCGAGAGAATCTACTCTTATTACCTCGCTCATGGGTGGCATAATTGGTCACTACTCTTGTAGCAATGGAGATACTTGGTCATCTGAAATTGGTGTTCTTAGTGATTCGCAGCCTCGTCTAATCACAACCTTAAAGGTGAAGATTCAATAACCTTATAATCTTTCGTGCATATACTTTTAAATTTGTACATTCCCAAATATTTCAAATATAGTGGTGCATATGCCGGAAAATTGTAGTTGCCAACGGACTTAAGCTTGTGTGGATTCCGCGGTGCTGCTGCACGATCTATCTTTTCAGTTGAAATTGTGGATCCTTGGGTTTTTCTTTTACTTTCTTTAGAAAAACTTGTTGTAAAATGCCTCAATCATTTGCAATTTCAATTTATTTGAAGTTACAGATGCTTGTAATCAATAGTCAATTGGAAACGATCATTTTAAAGTTGCTTACATTTGAGAACGGGAGCCACTTGGCATTGGGGTGATGGCATGCTTTTTTTTTTTTTTAACAAACTCTACGATTATGGCTGACCACTAATGTGTATAAAAGTGTTTGATACACCATACATGTGAAAATGTTAGATACGATGTACAATCGTGTAAACATGAACATACCCAGTATGAAGCATGGGGCTGCATATGCAACCCCATTAAAAATGATGAAAAATTGGTATGATGATTAGCTTCAAACCTGCGACCTCATTTGAGGTAGCATAATTCTCTACCACTCAACTGCACAATCATCACTGATACAGCCATACAGGTTGCCATCAATATATTGTTTAACCTTAAAAGTCTTGAACACATGTAAAATGGACTTAAAATGCTTCCTTAGCAGATTGCTGTTGCTGGATTTCATCCTTTTCCCTACTGTATTCGTTTGGCCTTATCTTTTGACTTTGCCTTCCTTTTTGGACTATGTTCTGTTATTCAGGATTTGGTTTGTGTTCAAAGGTTTTTTTTTTTCTTTCTTTTTTTGTTTGGCCTAAGGGGCTCTCATGGTTCTTTGTTGCTATTTTTATAGATCCAGAAAAATTTTTTAATGAATGAATTGGACTTTTTGGCTACAACCTTTCATCTCTTGAGTTTGTTAGTGTTATATAGAAGTGTTCAATGGGGCAGGTCGGGGTGATATCTTATAAACTCGGGTCTGGTGAAAATATTACGGGTAAGGCGGGGTCAAAAGCCCATTTGACCCGCTCACCTCAACCCATTTATTTAAAATTTCAATTTTATTACATGAATAAATATTTTAGTGGCACGTATGATATAATTGTGTACTGTGTTTGGTTGTTGAATGATGCATTTGCAGTATGATTAAATTGCATTCTACCATTGTGTCTTGACCAACAATTAAAGTAAACAATAAAACGTTACTAAAGAGAAAATTGTCTTAGGCAAATCCTAATTTTTTTTTTTGTCAAAAAAAAAAAAAAAAAAATAGGAAATTGTCTTAGGCAAATCCTAATTTTTTTTTTTTGAAAAAAAAAAAAAGGATTTGCCTAAGACAATTTTCTCTTTAGTAACGTTTTATTGTTTACTTTAATTGTTGGTCAAGACACAATGGTAGAATGCAATTTACTTAAGATGTTCTCTAGCCTAAGTTGTATGTCTGGATGCTAGAAGTATCTACCCCATTAAAAGAACCTAATAAAAATAAATTGAATTTTGTGTATTAAAATAAAGGTGGCCCATTTAAAGCCCACCTCAGCCGGTTAAAAGCCTGACCCGTTTAGTAAAATTAACGTGCTTGACCCTTTAAAATGGGCTGGGTCACGGGCTTTTAGTGGGCCCTACCCTATTGCACACTTCTAGAGTTATATCAACTTAATGGTGCAAAACAAGGCCACATCACCGTATGGAGATTGTATTGTCTACGTTTTTGAGCTTATTGCGACCGTAATAATCTGTATTGGCCGTGAAATCATTTTCGACCAGTACCGTGACCGAAACTGAATTTTTGCGCTATTTTATATGGTTGTAAGAAAAGAAATAACTAGATGTTGTGTCATACAAAGTCCTACGAGTTTTAAAATCATAAAAGTTCGTTTAAATATGATTAAAAATATGTATATTTATTATCTTTTGCAACCCGATCTTGTACTTTCTTAGACCGCCCCTGTGTGTAATCTCCTGCATTCTCTGTTTATCTACTTTCACTCGGTTCTCTTATCTGATTGTCAAACTTTTGACTCAGGATTATTGGAATTTCACTATTTTATGAAATAAAGACGGTTGATTCTAATATTCTATAGATAGCTTTTCTATTCTAAGGTTTTTCCTTTTTTTCATCAGCCTGTTCGTAAGGGTACAAATGGTGGTGTTACAACGACAGGACTTTTGGCAGCTGCTGCAGGAGGCGCTGTTATTGGACTTACTTTTGTTCTCTTTGGCATTGGCACAGCTAGATGCCCTACAGACGTGGCTCTGAAACAATTGCTCGTGATACCTCTCGCAGCACTGGCTGGATTAGGAGGAAGTTTGCTAGATTCTTTGTTGGGGGCAACTCTGCAATTTAGTGGATTCTGCAGTGTTCGTAAGAAGGTAATACTGATTATTATCTCAGGGTAAATATCAGTCTAGTTGCTTTGAACACATCACGCCTCATCTACTTATTAATTACTTATATGTCCCCTGCAACTTTTTGTGTACAGCATTAATGTAATGGTCTGGGATTTCCTGCATATTTTATATAGAACCTTCATTTGCATACACATCACCCATATTCATTTGGGTCATTTCTATAGTACAACTTCTAGTTAACACGAGCTTGAATCAACCATATCTTTTTCTTTTTTTCTCTTTTTCTTTTTTTCTCTTTTTCTTTCCATATAGTATTACTTTTTAGTATTTTCTGTACCTACATTGTATTTCATACATTCATCTAGATGTTTGTGTCCTTTGTGTTGCTCCTCCGCTCCTTCATTTTCGTTGGCATTGTTTCCCGCTCGTTATTCCATCTATTACTACTTTTTCTTACTATCTTCCTTGGTTATTTTGTGTCAATTGACCTCCTCTTCTTTTAATGAGTGTATTCGTACGCTGCAGCCATAGTTGATTCCATGTAGGCGTGCCTGTAAATCTGGTTCTGCCTTTTGTTGTAGGTTTTTCTTTCAATTGTCAATATTTTTCCTTAAAAATTTGGGAGAAATAGGAAAAACATGCTGAATCTTTGGCCACTGATTGGGATTTCGATTTCTTGTAGGATTATTTCTATACTTGTGCTCTAGTGCTTCAATTGCATTTAAACTCCAAAATTACGTTCTCACTAATTTCTTTTTCAAATTCTTGTTGCCAGTGTTTTCTCTTGGTTAACTTTCATGCCATAGGTTTTGCTTCTTGCCATAGTAACTCTGCAATCCATTGTTAATCCGCAAGTTCGATCTATTCAGGACTCTTCCTGTTTTTTCCGTATTCTCATCGAAAACAGTCTTTGCATTTTTCTAAATAATACTGATCAACTTTGTCAAAGCTAGTATTTACAACCGTTTTAGCGTGTGATTGAACTCTCCTATACCTGTTGGGCAAGCACGTCGTTGCACCAGAATTGGTTTCTCATATGATGTTACAAAATATTACTCCTATTTTACCATTATCCAAATGCTTACTTGCGTGATGGTTCTGTTACTAAAACTTATTGACTCTAAATTCCTGCTTGAAGGTTGTAGGGAGCCGGGGACCAACCGTAAAGCGAATCTCAGGTTTTGATATCCTCGACAATAATGCTGTCAATATGGTGTCGATACTGCTCACCACCCTGCTGACTTCTGTTGCTTGTGCTTACATATTCTGACACTCCGGTTCTCGAGTATGTCTTAGAATATGTTGATTTGCAAGTTTCTGATGCATAATTAATCAGATTTTTGATAGCCTGTACTCTGCTCTAAGATGCTGAGCTGATGAATACTCCTCAACACAAACTGCCTAAAATGCTTTGATGAATTCTCATTACCTTGAAGATTTTACTGTTTAATAGATCTTTATTTTATTAGTTGGCTGATTAAAATTTGTTCATAATTTCACATGTACATTCCCTTATAGGCTCATCTGTTTTTTTTCTACGGCGTTTCATAACAATTGAAGTTTTGTAGGAAAGATTACATTATAGAATTTCAATTATATTATATTCATGCTCAACATTGCTAAATATTCATAAGTAAAGTTCTTTTGTTATTAACTTGTCCAAACACCCAACACAATGTCATTGGTACATACATGAATTTATTATGAAATAATGAAGGGATTTTAACTAAAACAAGCCATAGCATAGGTACAAGCTACTTAATAACATTGGGGCATGAAAACCGGTGAAAGGCGAGTTTAGCTTTTGCCAAAATAGACGAATGGCGGCAAGTATTGAATTTACGTGATTATGATACACAATAACACAACCATCTTAATGATATAACAAATACATTCACAATAGAGCATGCTGTTTAGTGTAAAATATAGACATGATCTTGTTTTGCACTTGATTAAAGCTTCTGCTTAGAAGCAACAGCAGAGAATATCAAAGATGCACTCGCAGGTTTCGTAGCAGCAGAAGCAGCAGCACAATGCAAAACAACTGCATCCAGTTAAAAACATAAGGGATGTTATCTTAATTCTTAAAAAATTAACGTTAATAATCAATTATTAAAAACTGTGATGTATAGGGTGTTCAAAACAGACTCGACGATTCAATATTCACCCAACTATGTGACAAAGCCTGATTTGACCTGACCAAAGAATGAATTCACAATTATGTAAAACTCAATGTGAATACAAGAATCGATTTTGTAATAGTAAATTGATTGACAACTTAGTAAAAATTGGAAAGAAAGAAGCCTAGTGGTTATGTCTCTTTCACCCTCTTAACATGTGTTCGATTATTACCACCTACAAGAAAATTAATACTCTCTCCGCCCTTGTTGGTTGGGATTCTCTAGCCTAGCTGCCCTCAATTTTTTTTCTATCATGTCTAGTACAGCTTGCCTATCTAGACTAACTACTAAAATGTTTCATAAAATTAGCCTTCTGTTGGGGGAAATACAATAGGGAAAGATAAATATTTTAAAGTACCTCCTTATTGGAAAATATTTTCATAATACTTAAAAAAAATTATAGTAACAAGTCGAGAACAAAAATGAATTATATTAACAAATTATAATGACCACAAACAAACATATTATAAGAGTATATCACCTATCTTAAGGCCTTTCTTGACATGACATTAGAAGCCAACATGACAAGAGGTTACAGGTTCGAGTTTCAACTACCCCTCATTTAAAGTGGAATATTACTGTCAAGTATGAGGAGGGTCAGTGCTAGATTCACATTTCTAGTTCAAAGGGCTTTCGTATGAGAGGACGTATATAAGAGTATGTAACATATCTTAGGGCTTTAACCATGAGCTTAAGCTGATATGAACTTAACCCTGAACTTTAATACCATATCAAGAAACTAATTCAACTAAAAATTTTAGCTCATGATTAAGGCCAAGGATATACTCTTACACATATGTTACAAAAATCAAAATAAAAGAAAAGTTGAGGCATAACTAAATAAGATAATATAAGAGAAAAGAACACGAACCATGCATAAAGGCATCCCTTCTCTTCATGACGTCTCTTAACATGTTCTACATAAGTGATTTGTTGAGGAGGGGGTGGCTGATCTTGATACATATTAAGTTAATTACCCTCCTTTATTTTTAAAGATATTATGATTGATTTTTTGATTTAGTTCTAATGCTTTGATAGTTGTTTATACTCTATATAAATAGTTGGGATTTATGTACTACTCAGGTTTGTGGTCCGTCCTTTTTATTTTATACCTTGTGACATAAAAAGTTCTTATATAATTAAGTAATACTCCCTCCAATTTAGGGTGGCCTGTTTCTTGGTCTCCCTCTTCCAATGGCTTTTTTTCCTACGGGATTTTTTTTTATGCCGGCGGGGTTGGGGTCCCAAGTTACAATGTGGTGTTTTGTTTTCCTCCTTTTTATTAATAATATTCCAAATTTTCAAAAAAAAATAAATAATTTAATCAATTAAAATATCCAACTATTACCTTTTTAATGGACCCCACACCACCCTTAATAACCGTGAAAAACTCAAATGGGACATCTAAAATGATTCGAAGGGAGTATGTTGTAAATTCAAATAATGAGTAGTTAGCATAAGATAAATATTTAATATACTATATTTATCTTCTAATCATACACGTAGAAGCCAATTAGATTACTCACATGTGTCTGGTTTGGATTACTCCAAATTGGTTTGATGTGATTGGTTTATTATTAAAAGTTAGTTGAAATTCTTCATTATGTGGCTTATTTCGTGTCATTGATTTTTTTAGCAAGTCTGGTAAAAGACCTTATTAGAATAAGTCGGATTGAAATAATTAATTTTTTGATTGATTACTATAATATTATAAAAAAAATTGTCGAAAATAATTCCTATTATTTACGTTTTTCGGTGAATAACTATTACTTTTGATTATTCAAAAATAATTTGAACTTTTCACTGTATTTGCTCACAGTACCCTCTTAGTAAATTTGACTAATTACAGCAGGTGATAGAGTTGTTTATCACCTGTTCTCTTCCTTCTTATTGTTGTCATCTTCTTTCCCCTTCTTACCCCATTTCCCATTGTTAAACCAAAATTTAGGAGAGAGAAAACTCAATTCAACCTTCCTAAAGATTAATGTTTTCAGTTTAAGTATATCAGAAATTTGCACATTTAAGACGATAATTTAAGAACAACAACAAAAACAACCTAATTTTAACTTTCTTCTTTGAATTTGGGGTGAAATGGTGAGGAAATGAAAATTTAGGGTTTTTGTGATGAACCCTCAAATATTGGGGTGAAATAAATCTGGGATTTTTTGCAAGTGTAATTGAATGGCAGAAGGTTATTTGGTTGCAGACATTCAAATCAGCTTTCAACCTGCTGTAGCCGGTCAAATTTACGAAGGGGATGTTATGAGTAAAATACAGTGAAAAGTTCAGACTATTTATGAATAATCAAAAGTGATTAATAAGGGCCATTCTATTTCATCTGGTTCAAGTTCAATCAACTTGTTTAAAACTTCCACAGCTTCTGGAAGTTTCTTATTCTTGGTTTTGACTTACATTAATGACTTCAATACTTGAACATCATCTGGATTCGACGCTAACATTTCCTCTAACTTCTTTTCTCTCTCTTCAGAAGGTGCGGCATCTTCTTCTCCCAATATAGTCGAAGTTTCAGCCATGGGATTCGCTACTCCAAATTAATAAATGTTAGAGCAAGCCATAAATCTCACATATGTGTTGGGTCTTCGCAGTGCCGTGGTGAGGGTGCGACGAAGATCAACGGGAAGACTCGAAGCGATGATGGCACAAGTAAGGTGTTTGATCAAGGCAAGAGTCGAAGATGGGAAGGGCTTGAAGCTTGCTTGAGCATGGAAGCAAAAAGAAAGCAGCCCATTGTTGAAGAATGCTCGAGTAGGTCGAGCAAGGGGGTGCCACTGTCGAGCAAGGATCGAGCCATGGATCAGAAGCTGCCAGGGGGTGTCCTGATGAAGCGCTCGACCTGGTCGAGCGGTAGGCTTGGTCGAGCGGTATGGGTCGAGCAGTGCTGGTAGTGAGCATTTGCGACATTCTGTTTTTAAGTTTCGGTTTGTGGGCCTTTTGGCCATTAGTCTTAAACCCTTGCCACATGTCTTAGTACTATAAATAATGGTCCTAGGAGTATGTTAGGGTTTAAGAGAGAGCTAATACACTAAGAGAGACTAGGGTTTAAGAGTAACCAAGAGAGTCTTTTCTTCTTGTACTAGTTTGTGGTGTCTTCCATTGTTGAATAGAGACACAAGCTTGAGAGGTTGTTCTCAAGTGTTAGGGTTGAGTCATTAGTGTGTAATGTTGATTCCATTAATGATAAGAAACCATTTTTGAGGGGGGGTATCATAAGATACCTCATATATTGTGTGTTCTTGCATCTTCGTTAATACTCTGTTTTTCTTACTTGTTTACACTTCTCTTCTTCCTCCATTGTTCAACCTAAGAGGTCCAAGGCCTCCTCTTTCAATAAACTTTGAATCGAGACGATTCAAACAAGAGCTCATATGACTATGTTTTAACTTATAAATTACCGACAATGTAAAAGTCAATTTGAAAGAAAGAATATATCTTATTTTTATTTCTCAATCTTCCCACCAATTTTATTATTATTTTTTATAATTTTTATTAAATGAATATCAGCATATGAATTCATATGCTTAATCTTAACTTTATCATCCCAAGAATAAATTGCTCATTCTAAATGGGTTACAATGGGTACTTCTCTACTTCTAGAAATTATATATGATATTTCGTTTATTATTATATTTTTTAGATTTAATTTTTGTTCTATTTGGATTTTTTTCCCCAACTAGTATATTTGTATAACAGTACTTTGCAATATTCATTTACTGTATTTTTTATCTAGTTATACACTTAACTTTAAAAATTGGTCTTTTATCGTATTTTGATAGTCAAAATCATTTTTTGATTTTTTATTTTTAGTTATTTGTTATTAAAATTTTATATTTTATCAATTCTTAATTCTTTTTTAAAGGGCCTTAATTTTTTCAAATAATTAAAACTTGAATAGGGCCACGAAATCCTTTGCTCCGCCCCTGGTAATCACTTTTAGATTAGACTCATTAATAGACTATATATAGTGATGAAGTGATCCTTTAATGTGATTATTTTAAGACTTTAAAAAGTGATAATTTTGATACTATAAGTAATTACTTTAAGGTTATAATTCATGAATTTATAATTAGGAACAATCCCCAACAACAACCTTGTACTTTACTCGTTTTCATTTAAACAGCCGCGAACTTCGTTTATCCTCAACAACAGCCACCAAAGTACCAAAAGTGACATCGAAACAGCCAACTTGCCCAAATGACCGGTTGTTAGCCTTTTCTTACCTTTGACCATGGCTTATGACCGTTGAACAAAATTAAAAAAAAAAATCCTTGTAACTATAGTTAACCCTAACCCAACCCATCTTCAAACTCCATTGTTGTTGACCCATCTTCAACCAAGCTTCTCCTTCACACCCCATCTTCAAATTCAATTGGGGAAGAATCCCATCTTCAACCAAGCTACTATTCTTTCTAACAACTCCTTTTCGGGCCCACTTCCGTCTTCTCTTCCCCCCAATCTTCAATACCTCGATTTAGCTGCTAACTCATTTTCCGGTGAAATACCCATAAATTTCTCTTCAAACTCTCTTTTTTTAGAACTTATTAACTTATCTTATAATCAACTTGAAGGAACGATTCCTGCTTCCATTTGTGATTTACAAGAGTTGAACGATTCCTGCTGATGGTAACTTGCTTGCTGGGGTGTTGCCATCCGGTATTCCGGGTTTACCAAGAATTGAGATGATTTCTTTGAGTCATAATAACCTTTCAGGGATTATCCCTTCGAGTGTTTTTTGTAATGTTTCTGGGTTTTCTTCATTTAGTTTGAAGGTTGTAAAGTTAGGGTTTAATTTAGTACATTGGTGAATTTAGATTTATCTGGAAATTTTTTCAATGGGTTGATTCCTGAAGAGTTTGGTAATCTTATTAAGCTTGAAGAACTAAGATTAAGTAATAATACTCTAAGTGGGAATGTGCCTGTTGAGTTAATAAAATGTAGTCATTTAAGGGTTCTTGATTTGGGTGGGAATCAATTTTCTGAGGAATTACCTAGTTGAGCAATTTGACGCACTGAGCATTGGTGGGAATCGATTTTCCGGGGAGATTCCGGTTAGTATTGGAGATTTAAGGCAGATTTCTGTTCTTAATTTGAGTAATAATGAGTTAAGTGGTAAAATCCCAGATAGTAGCTTGGTTGAAGATGGGATTCTTCACCAATTGAATTTGAAGATGGGGTGTGAAGGAGAAGCTTGGTTGAAGATGGGTCAACAACAATGGAGTTTGAAGATGGGTTGGGTTAGGGTTAACTATAGTTACAAGGATTTTTTTTTTTTAATTTTGGTCAACGGTCATAAGCCATGGTCAAAGGTAAGAAAAGACTAACAACCGGTCATTTGGGCAAGTTGGCTGTTTCGATGTCACTTTTGGTACTTTGGTGGCTGTTGTTGAGGATAAACGAAGTTCGCGGCTGTTTAAATGAAAACGAGTAAAGTACAAGGCTGTTGTTGGGGATTTTCCCATAAGACTACAACTATACATGAGGCCTATTATAGGCCCGGTTGGGTCATCCTATCGCCGATCATTATTTGTCTGCTTCATTAAAAGTTAGGTCTAGAGGTGTTTATTTGAGTCATGGATTTTAATTTCAGGTTATGTGTTCCAGATCAGTTTAAAATTAAGCATAATATTTACATGTGTTTTTATATTACTTAATTTAAAATTTGTTTTGAAAATGAGACAAAATCGAATTAAGTTATAAGATTGAGTAATTATCGGATCGTGTAGCGTGATATGAACACCACTTATAACCGACAGAATTGGTCGAGCCAGTTGTGCTGTGGACATCCATTATAACTCCTCTCTCTAATTAAAGGTATACATCTTAAAGCGATGGTTTTGGTTGTATATCTCATTATCTATTGATATAATATAGAAAATTGATATGTACAAGACATTAAATAAAGTGGATTATTCTACACACCTCATCGAATTCTAATCGTGATACACAATCCATCACATAGGACATATTTAACTATATCATACACTCTTGTGAGAGAACGGTCTCTATTTGAACCGCGTCTCACAAGTAGCTCAATTCATTTATACATTTTGAAAAACAGAAAAGTACAATAAATAAACATATATTATAAAACACACATTTCAAAATAGCTTCCTTATTACACACTCTAAAACAACTTACGTTACTTCCTCTAATAAGTTTTTTCGACATTCACCTCTAATTAAATAATCAATAATCACAAGAAAGATTTGATACTTGAATTCCACAATTTTGCATCTCAAAAACAATGCATATGAAATCGCGGGTATAATATAAGCAATGCACGATTCCTATTGAATATTGATTTTAATTTCCCTTAATTGTTACTCCCTCCGTTCTTATATGTGTGTCCTATTTGAAGATTTCACACATATTTAAGATAGTGGGAATCTTTGTTGATTGTGGGTATTATTTTGTTATAATAGTGGTGTGAATTAATGATTGTATTGGTATTATGAGAGAGAAAATATAAATTAATTATTATAAATTGGATATTAGAAGAGAGAGGGGGATATTTTATTATAATAGTGGTGTGAATTAATGATTGTATTGGTATTATGAGAGAGAAAATATAAATTAATTATTATAAATAGGATATTAGAAGAGAGAGGGGGTGAAAATAGGGTATCAAAACTTTCCATTTTAGGAAATGGGACAAACATATGAAACTACCCGTTATAGTAATGTGGACAATCAAAAAAGAACGGAGGGAGTAATATATTTAAATATAAATTTTGATTGGTATTTGTTGATTTAAACCTAAAAAAACAATTGAAAATTAAATATTCGAGTCGATGGTAGACTAGTGAGAGTTGATGGTAGTGAAAATTGGATCGTTGATAAAGATAACAACACAGCTAAATATTATGATGAGGGTATACGAAGTAGATATTTAAGGTATTCAAAATATTTTTTTATGGTATATAAAGTAGATGTTTATGATAAACAATAGATGTTTATGATAGGACAAGTAGGTGTTTATAGTATTTAAAATATTATGATGAGGGTATACGAAGTAGATATTTAAGGTATTCAAAATAGTTTTATGGTATATAAAGTAGATGTTTATGATAAACAATAGATGTTTATGATAGGACAAGTAGGTGTTTATAGTATTTAAAGTATGTATTTATGATATAGAAGTATGTGTCTATTATATGCAAAATAGGTGTTTATCTTATCAAAAGTAGATATCTATCTATGTATTTAAAATAGGTGTTTTTGTATATGGTGTTCATGCTATCTCGACGTTTACGGTTAATAAAGTATGTGTATTGCAAAGTAGGTGTTAATGGTATATGAAGGTGTTTATGCTATGAAGTAGGTGTTTATCATGTGCTAAATAGGTGTTTATGGTCTATGAAGTAAGTATTTATTGTATGAAAAGCATGTGTTTATATGGTGTATGAAATAGGTGTATAATATATGGAAACTAGGTGTTTATGGCATGTAAAATAGGTGTTTATGATTTGAATTAATTGTGATTTGAAACATAAATTGACTAATGAAAAAGGCTTTAGAGAGTGATGATGCAGAAATAGTAATATATCAAGTTATCAACTAACTAAGAAGGCGAAAATACCTACTTTGCGTATCAAAAACACCTATTTTACATACTTTAAATACGTATGAAAGTACATTAAATCCCTACTACAACCAATTTTGACTAGATTACTATCACTCTGGAAACCGCAATATAAAATTATCCATGACTAAAAACATTTCATTAATTTTACATGTTCCCTTATCACTCTGTATTTCCTTAATATAATTTAAGCTCATTGTTATTATTGAAAATATAACTAAAGTTTGAGAAAAGAGAAATGGTATGAGCAACTAATTAAGTTGATCAAAAGATGTATTTATACTGTTGTTCATGCCATTGTAGTAAAAGCCGATTTTTATTTTTGTAAATAATAAAATTTTCAGAATTGAAATTTATGCAATTATTATCCTTAATATTTTGAAATCACTATTTTATATTTGTAATAAAATAGAATTGAAATTCTTGTAATTTATATTTATGCCATTTGTTCCTGCATTTATTATAATAATCAGCATTATTTATTTATGCCATTGTAGTAAATGTCAATATTTATTTTTGTAAAGAACAAAATTGTTAAAATT
This sequence comes from Amaranthus palmeri, assembly GCA_019776075.1. NCBI lineage: Eukaryota > Viridiplantae > Streptophyta > Magnoliopsida > Caryophyllales > Amaranthaceae > Amaranthus > Amaranthus palmeri. Next base: position 746,976 of record JAAKBH010000320.1, read on the forward strand.
GAAACTTTTGCAATTATTATTCTTGCTATGCTATTTTGAAACCAGCGTTTTATATTTGTAATAGAATTGAATTGAATTTCTTCTCATTTATATTTATGTCTTTTATTCCTGCATTTATCAAAATAAAATTTGTATTGAAATTCATGCAATGCTTGCCATTAATATGAAGCAAACTGTATTTTTTGTAAAAGGTAAAGTTGACTGAATTGAAAATTTCTGGCCAATTATTCTTGCTATTTATATGAATCAAACTTCTTTTTTTTTTTGAAAATTATAAAGATTCACTGAATGACACATGGCAAAGTGCTTTTAAAATGCATTTGTGTTGTGACACTTAACACAAATGTTTTTGAATTAGTATATGTATGATGATGATGATGATTAGTAAACTATTTCAAAAATGAAATAAGGCAAATTATTTTTGTATCTTTCGTGCGGGTGCATTTTGTTATCTTTTTAAAATTAAGTTCATATACACAAACACTCATTATGTTTATTTACTTTTATAATCTTTGTAAAATTATTAGTATAAAAATTAAAGGATAAATATATGATTTTAGTGGAGTAATAAAATATATTTTAAAATAATAATTTAAATTTGAATATGTATTGTTACTTATATAGTAACTAGGTGATTGCCCGTGCTAAGCACGGTTATTTAATACTTTCACATAATAAATAAAAAATGTCAAAAAAGATGAATAAGATGAAAAAATTAATATTGGTACGCAATTTAAAATATAGGTTTATGCACCATAATATATGTACATTACAACTAGACCTGGGAAAATTTGATCCGATCCGAAAATGGACCCGGGACCCGACCCGTTAAAACCCGAACCCGACCGATCCGAAAGAGACTTAACCCAAAACAAGACCGACCCGATAATTACCCGACCAAAAATGACCGGACCCGCAACCGACCCGACCGACCCGTTTTGACAGGTCTAATGTCAATTTTTAGAGTAATCTCAATGTTAGAATTCATTTCAAATAAAATTTTTGTTTTCAACTTATCTAAACATATTGACTATATCATTTGAACCTTAAAACTCATTAATAGATCTTTAAAAATACGCAATTAACATCTTTTTATCCATCGTAATTATTTTTCTTTAAAAAAAGGACTTTATAATCATCTTAATTGAATATATATATCTTGTTAAATCAGTCAAATGAGTTTTTTGTTCTTCTATATTTCAGTAAGCAAATCGATATAATTTATAAGAACGTTTTGCACATTTGAATGAGCTTTTTAGAAAAGAAATGTCGCTAGCTTAGATTATAAAACATGTATCTTATAAATCGAAATAAGTACTTAGTTATTTGTATATCTTTTTAACATGAAATTGTGAAAATATTTTTTATGAGAAAATTAGAAGATATTTAACGTCATTTTTATCTAACGTTACAACTTTAATAAACGCAATAACTTTTATAAAGCACGTATATTACAAGTCTTTCAAAACAAATATTAATTTCCTTATTTTCTTTACACTTAAATGAACCTGATATACCAACTAGTTTTAGAAAATCACACATCTGGTTTCTCTAATGTGACACGTATCTTACAAATCCAACTATACATAGAGATTTAAAGTTTAGACAACGAGCGTCGTTATTACTGATTTCTTATAACTTGAATTCAATCACATATAAGGCTTTAATATCGTGTTAATTGATATGTGGATTAATGTCATAGGGATGAGAAATAGTTTTTTTATTAAAAAAGTTTCATAAATAATAAAATATGAGAAAATCATTTTTTTAATTTCATAAGTCATAACCCGTTGGGTCAAACCGACCGACCCGGAACCGAGAGTGACCGGATCCGAAAATGACCCGATCCGAGAATGACCCTACCCGAAAATGACCCGACCGAAAGTGACCCGACCCGTAACCCGCCCGCCCGACCGTTTTCCCAAGTCTAATTACAACAGAGAATAATGTTAAACGATATATAAATTTAGTGAAATGGATACGTGTATAAGATCTTTTATCAACTATATAAATATTAAATTACTTTTTTGCATAAATATTGTATGCTAAAATATAAATATTATTATAATCATCACATATTAAAATCTTTAGTTTTTGCCTACTTTTGACCCATAAAACAACTACATATGGTTGATCACGCATTAATACGTATTAGATATCGTCCATCACTAAGCATGACTATTTCGCTTCAATTTGAATAAAGAAATCAATTTTACCGACTAAATAAACCATCAGTAATAAAAAATATATACAGTATTTTTAGTAATAAAAATATATATAGTTAGGGGTCTATAATAGTGTTTTTAGTAATTAAGGGCCCATAACATAGAAAAACTGAACCCACGGTAATCCTTGTAATCGAGTCTCTTCTCTATCTAAGAGTAAGGGTTCTCTCTAGGCTTGTTCTAGTTCTTCCTTTAGGGAGTCTTCTCCGGTGTAGTCCGGTCTCTTTTCCATTGTTTCTGTTTTGTTTTGCTTCTTGTTTTCTTTCTTTTCTTTTCTTTTTCTTTCTTTTTGTTTTCGGGTTTATTAAACAAGGGTAATTATGTAATTTCACAACTTAACGGTTTATTTAACGTTTTTTGCCTAATATCGTTACGGCAGATGAATTTGCAAAAGTTGAGTGCTATTTGGTAGAATTGCAAACAAGAATAGCTAGTTTGTGAATTTCGCTATACCTGGTGCTTACTTGGTAGAATATCCCCTTTTTTTTGGGGGGGGGGGGTTTCTGTTCTGTTGGTGTTTGTGATTATGGGGATGGAGGCGGCTCTGAATCTTGACGAACTTGCTGAGCCTAATGCTGAGATGGCCGGACAATGGGCAGAAGGGGAGTAGTGATGGTCAAAACTCTAGCAAATATGATCGTGATGATGTTTCAGTGGACACTGAGGAGCTTTGCGAATGGGTTGATGATGGGGATGAGGGTGAAGAAAACCATATAGCGTTGGGTTTAGTGGGTAAACTATGGTCTGAATGTACGTTAAATCGTACGGCTTTCATGACCTCCAATCTACCATTAAAAACGTTTGGGTTACTCAATACGAGTTTGACGTTAATATGGTCGGTAAGAATATGTGTAGGTTCCAATTTTACCATTGGCGTGATAAAGAGTAGGGTCTCAAAGGGCAGCCATGGCATTTTGACAAGGGTGTGATTCTTCTTGCGGATATGGACGTGGCTAAACAGCCATTGGAATTGCAATTCTTTGCTCTACCCATATGGGCAAGAATTTATGACACTCCTTTTCGGGGCAGAGGTAACTAGTTCAATGCGTGTCTTCTGGGTGAAAAGATTGGGGACTACTTAGAAATGGATAAAACGGATAATATGGGATTGGCAAAGTCGTTGCGAATTCGAGTTAATTTCGACGTTCGGAAACCTTTGAAAAAACATGTCTCAATAAAGCTTCAGGTTGGGGAAGTGTGTAGTTGTCTGGTGAAATACGAGAAACTGCCCTTATATGTTTTTATTGTGGTAAGTTGGGTCACGGTACTAACGATTATAAGGACGTTTTTGGCAATCACTCTCCGGTCAAACACTTTGGACTTGGTTAAAAGGTTCACCATGAAGACCGATTTCGACGGAGGAAGTGTAAGATGCGAATGGTATGGTACAAAAATGTGGTAGGAAACTTTTCTTTACCAAGAAATAAGACTCCAAGGACAATTTAGGAGATAACCACAACAACAATGTAATAAATGTGACCTCTCTGTTAGACAAGGTGGTAAATGGAGATGACAAAGAAAAGAACCAGGAGGACGGGTTTCCAGATCGACTAGAGGGGCAAGATAATAATCAGGCTCTTTTCAGAACTGACGGGGACACGAAGGATGAAGAGGCAGTTACGGGTAGTGGCAAAAAGGAAACGTTGATTCAGGGGTACCAAGAAGTAGAGACCCAGGTTGTGTCAGTTCAGAAGTGCATTTCTACATGCGGTTATTCGGTCAGTACTGATCATGAGGTATCTAAGCCTCCATCACGTATAGGGAGAAGAATTTAAAAGTGGAAAAAATTAGCTCGTACTAGGTTACCACAAGATACATGTATTCCTTACCATACTCTACCAGGTGAAACGCGATCTAAGGCGAGAGAGGATTTTGATGATGTTATTCTAGATAGTGAGAAAAGGGGAAATGTGAAGAAGAGGTTCGTTCCTATGGAGGTTGACCAGTCTTTCCTTCAAGACTCTGAAAACGTGGCGGGCCCCACGAGTTGGGCTCTCAAATCATCATGAGGAATGCCATTTTTTGGAATTGTCGAGGTCTTGGGAATCCCTCATCAATGAATGCGCTCCATTCTTTGGTTCGTAAATTCTCCCCTGAGATCCCCTTTCTCAGTGAGGCAAAGAGTAACAAAAAAGAGATTCGGCGAGTTCAAGAAAGAATGCGGTTTGATAAAAGTTTTTGTGTCGAAGCTGTCGGTAGAACTGAGGGTTTTTCTTTATTTTGGTCGGACGAGATTGATGTGAATTTAAGGGCTATGGGTTCTTATTTTATCGACTGTCAGATAACTGAAGGAGAGTTTACGTCTTGGTGGCTAACTGGGATTTATAGGTGGCCGAATAATAGTCACAAGCATTGTACTTGGGAGATGATCAATACCCTAGGTAGGGAGGATGTTAGTCTGTGGACTCTAGGTGGGGATTAATTTAAAGAGATTCTGCAAGGTTCCGAAAAAAGGGGGGTGTGGCTTGCGACTCTAATAGTTTATGGGCTTTCTGGGATTGTTTAAATATGAATAATTTGAGAGAGATGGAGTCGTCTGGTTATCCTTTTACGTGGAGCAACAAGCGGGTTGAACCGTTGAAGGTTTCATTGAAAAAAAACTTGATAGATGTGTGGCTAATTCTGATTGGTGCTCCTTTTTCCCTTTGGCATCGGTGGAAAATCATATATGGGACGGTTCTGACCATCTTCCTATTATTTTGTGTCCATTGGGTTTGGTCGATAATGAGAGACGAACTAGAAGGGATGATGATAGGATTTTTCGGTTTGAGGCTAGGTGGATTTATCACGAGCAATTTGATTCTTGCTTGCGAAATCTTTGGCATTCTTCAAAGGCTAAATTTCAAGATGATTGGGATCGGGTTGTTGCAGAGTGTGGTTTACATCTAAAACAATGGCACAAGGAGGTCTATTCGTTGTCGCAAAATAGATTGGGGTGGCTTCTTAAGCGAGCCAAAGTTGTCCGTAAAATGAGCCCTTCTCCTAGCGTGCTCGATGAGTATCGTAACGTGGAACATGAGATTCGACTCTTAAGACAACAACAGGAAACTGGGCGTGGCAAAGGTGTCGTCCGTTTGTTCTTAGGGACGGTGACAACAATACGACCTTCTTCCATTCTAAAGCATCGAGTAGGAGGAAGAGGAACCACATTAAATTTCTTGAGATTTCCAATGTTGTGAAGCATAAGAGTTGGAAGGATTTGCAAAGAGTGGTTATAGATTATTTTAATAATATTTTCTCTACATCTAGGCCTGAGATTACGGTTGACCATGTGGACTTTATTAAGAAAAGGCTTACTAGCGATATGTCTACTCAGTTGATTCAGCCCTATCTACGGTGTGAAGTTGAATCAGCCTTGGCCGAAATGCACCGGTGCAAATCTCCGGGGTTAGATGGGCTTCCGGCTCTTTTCTACAAAAAATATTGAGATATTGTCGGTGATGATGTATGTAATGTTGTTCTTGATTTTTTAAATAATGGTATTATGCGTGATGATTTAAGCTTCACGCATGTGACCCTTATTCCAAAAGTTAACAACCAAACTAAAATGACCGAGCTTCGTCCCATCAGCTTATGTAATGTTTCCTATAGACTCATTTCGAAAGTGACCGCTAATAGATTAAAGATTCTTCCCCCTTCGCTCATAGATGAGAACCAAAGTGCCTTTGTTCCAGGGCGCTTAATAACTGATAATATTCTTCTTTCATTTGAAGTTTTCCATTTCATGAGTCATAATTAGCCTAAGAAGCGGGGTTTCATGGCACTTAAGCTTGATATGAGCAAAGCATATGATTATATGGAATGAGATTTTTTAGCATTTGTTTTAATCAATATGGTTTTTCCCTCCATTTGGATAGATAGTGTTATGAGTTGTGTTACTTTCGTTATATACTCTTTTTAGTTTATGGGGTGGCCTCTTAGGTGGTTGAACCTAAAAGTGGTCTTCCTCTACCTTTTTTGCTTTGTACCGAAGGTCTTAGAGCCCTTCTTAAGAGGCTCATTACGAGAAAACCTTTAAAGGCATTTCGATTTCACGTAATTCTCCCATTCTTACTAATCTTTTCTTTGTAGATGACAGCTTGGTTTTTGCTCGTGCTAATGCTCGTGAGGCCAAGGTCATTCTGAATATTTTAAAGCATTACGAGGCCCATTCTGGTAAATTTATGAATGTTGATAAGTGCAAGGTTTCTTTTAACAAAATCTTGAGCGGTGATATAAAAAGGAGAGTTATTTATTGTAATTTTTTATTTTGATTATAATGTTTTTTTTATTTTTTATTTTTTATTTTTTATATTATCGAGTATATTCGATAATACTTATGTTATTTTAGATAGTTTTAAGGTATTTTAGTTAGTTTTGATTTTAGATTGAATATTCAAATACGAATAGTGATAGGAATACTTGTAAGGTCAAATAATTTTGTTTAAGTTATGTAAATTTATTTATTAGCTTCTTCCGCCCATGCATCTTCAATTCGCTATAAAGATACGCTAATAATGTTGCACCCCAAGCATATGAGTTCACTCGATCCAAATGTTCAACGAACTGGACAGGAGTGGCTCGACATTCATGTCCACTTGTAGAAGGAGTTATGATACAACATATTAAAACTAGTATAGAAACCGTGCAATGTACAAATTTATTACTGCGACATATATATATATATATATATATATATATATATATATATATATATATATATATATATATATATATATATATATATATATATATATATATATAAATTTCAGATAGTAATGTAAGTATTGTATACTATCGTTATTAAATTTACCAAATACATTAGTTTTTAAGTCAAAACATAATTACTGACGTTTAATTCAATTATTTACCTGATAGATATATAATTTTTTTCCATTCCATTGAACATATTAAATTCAATTCTAAGTTGATTAAATAGAGTTACTACAGTATATCATACAAATACCTTACCTAATTTAACTTCAAACTTAAACAAAAAAATATTAGATTTTAAATTTAATAAATATTGTCATGCCTCTTCAAATAATGACACTTGAAATTTTTCAATACTAATCTCGTGTGATCACTGGCAATTCTATTCAATATTGTCAAACTTAAAGAATGAGCTCCTTGATATTCAAAAACTCTCATAAAAGCATCATTATCAACAGTTATATCGAATATGACTGGCTTTCTCACAATGGGTGAACCAGTTAAGTACAAAGCGTACTCCAAAGTGGGGTTTAACCTCTCGTCATTTATGTAGAAACACAAAAAAATGTTTTGGCGTTAGATTAAAGTGGTTGACCCGTTTATATTCATTTAAGAACAATTCTAATAATTGAACTGGAAATTCAAAGCTTTCTGTTCTCAAATGAAGTAGTCGTAGCAAAGAATTTCCAGGACTACTAGAATCAATTCTTACTTCGATACGAGCCATAAAACCATCATCTAGCTCTCTGATTATAGTTTATGTATAATATTAAGCTTCGAATTTCCTTTGTAGGAATGTTCTCCATCGTGTAAAATAAAAAGATAAATTGCATCATTAAGTAATTCAAAAAATTATTGAAGAACTGAAGCAAATTTACTGTTTAGATTGTCTTTGCGGTTGAATGTCTCATTGCTATTGAAAAACAAACGTTTATGAGTTTGGGGAGTAAATAACGTCAAACCACACATGGATACTTAAAGTTAAGAATATGAAGAGCAAACCATATATCACACGAGCCAAATCTTCCGAGTTTTATGGTAATTAAGTTTCATTGATAATTATATTTATTATATTTATTTATTTTACACGAGCCAAACCATACAATCAGGATCCACGACTTTGGCCTTTTTCGCCGGTTTTGAAGATGAGCTTCCTTTGGTGGAAAAAGCCCTTTTTGTGCCAACATGCATGAGTTTTGAAGATGATTTGGGTTGTGATGAGGGAGTTGATGGTTGTGGGTTGTCAGATGAGGGGTGAATGACTTGTAGAGGTTCCGGTCGTATGAACTTGGGTGCCTTTCCTTTGGTGTTCTTGGTAGATGAAGTCTTGGGAGTTTTCATGGTGATGGTGAGTTGATTTGAGGAAGGTTAGGGATTTGAAGAAAGAAAGGGGTTTGACGGTTTTGAAATGATAAAGGAGAAGTTGTACTTTGGTAATTATGGTAATTGTGATTGATGTGACGTGAGGAGTGGGTTATATAAAGTGTGTGAAGGGACGGTTATGAAAAGGAGTACAACTTCTTGAATTAGTTTTAGCGTATGAACCGAGTGAGGTAACGAAAAGTTTAAGTGTAAGTTCGTTGAATATGTCGATTAAGATAACTACTTTCCGAAACACCTCGATGATCCGTCTTCCATTTTATAAATAATGTTGGCTCACCGAAATAAATTAAAAATAAAGAAAATGCTGGAATTTGTGAAAAATAAAATATTTTTGTGATTTTTGAAAAATAATTTATAATATGTGGGATATAATATATAAAATATAATAAAATATATAAAATAGATTTATGCTACTTGGTCTAATCAGTTCCAACATGCAAGCAATCAAGATTAAGTTTGAGACATAAATTTAGATAGAAGCATACCCAAATCTCGCAATGATTGACTAATCAATCTTGGTTGTTGTGGTTGATTGAACCCTTCCGATTTTTCAAGATGTTTTGAGGAGAAATAGCATTAAACTTTTAGTGAAGCTTGATCATAACTAGCTCCAACCTCATCTTTTCGAATTGTTCTCTTGGAAGTGGTTTGGTCATAATATCTGCAACTTGATTACTAGTATTGACATGTTTAACAATAATATTTTTATGCTCTACGTTATCCTTAAGAAAATGGTGTCTAATATGAATATGTTTAACTCTAGAATGATGCACTGGATCTTTAGAAATGCAAATAGCACTAGTATTATCACAATAAATAGGAACACATTCAAGTTTAATACCAAAATCTCTTAGCTGTTGTTTAATCCAAAGCATTTGGGAACAACAGGCTGCTGCTGCCACGTATTCAGCTTCTGCAGTGGATAAAGCTATTGTGTTATGTTTCTTGGAACTCCATGATACCAAACAAGATCCAAGAAACTGTACCATTCCTGAAGTGCTTTTTCTATTCACAAGATCACCTGCATAATCTGCATCACTATACCCTTTCAAGTCATAGACATCACTTTTAGGATAAAATAGGGATAAGTCATCTGTTCCCTTTAAATATCTTAGAATTCTTTTAACTGCCGTATGATGTGATTCTTTAGGATTTGATTGAAATCTAGCACACAAACCAACACTAAAAGATATATCGGGTCTGCTAGCTGTTAAGTATAGTAGAGATCCTATCATGCCTCTATACATTGTTTGGTCAACATTAATACCGTTAGAGTCTTCGTCTAACCTAATGTTAGTGGCCATGGGTGTATGATTTGTCTTAGCATTATCTAGTCCATATTTCTTTAGAAGTTCTTTTATGTATTTTTGTTGATGAATGAATATACCGTTAGCAGTTTGTTTAATTTGCAAACCAAGGAAGAAATTTAATTCTCCCATCATACTCATTTCGAACTCATTACTCATTAGGTCAGCAAATTCCTTACATAACGATTCGTTAGTAGCACCAAAAATAATTTTATCAACATATATTTGAACAACTAAAATATTCGAACCTTTATTCTTAAAGAATAAGGTTTTATCAATTTTACCACGTATGAACTTGTTATCAATCAAAAACTTAGATAATCTCTCGTACCATTGTCTAGGAGCTTGTTTTAGCCCACAAAGAGCTTTGTCTAGCTTGTAGACGTGATCCGGAGAAATTGGGTTTTCAAAGCCAGGTGGTTGTTCCACAAACACTTCTTCTTCTAGAAACCCGTTTAAGAATGCACATTTTACGTCCATTTGATATAATTTAAAATTCATGAAAGCAGCAAATGAAATAAGAATTCTAATAGCTTCTAATCTAGCTACGGGAGCAAAAGTTTCAATATAGTCAATACCTTCTTGTTGATTGTATCCTTTTACCACTAACCCTGCTTTGTTTCTAACGATTGTTCCATGTTCATCCAGCTTGTTCCTGAATACCCATTTCAGCCCAATTATCTTCTTGTTCTTTGGTTTAGGTTCCAAGTGCCATACTTTGTTTCTTTCAAACTCATTCAATTCGTCTTGCATAGCTACCACCCAATCCGAATCTTGTAAAGCTTCTTCATGATTCTTGGGTTCCATTGTTGAAAGAAAAGCAAAGTGTGCACAAAAGTTTCTCATTTGTGACCTTGTTTGTATGTCTTTGTTCATGTCGCTTATGATCAAGTCTAGTGAATGTGATTTTTGGTGTTTCCACGGTCTTGGAACAAAGTCTCAAGTGGAGAGAGATGTGGAAGCAGGCTCACTGACTTGATTCTGATCTGGTTCACCATCATTTCTTTCTTCTTGAGCTTCTCTTGGGATATCTGGATTAGGAACTGCAGGCTGTTCCAATTCTGTCTGTGGCTCCTGTTCTTGATTTGGTTCAGCATTCAGAACCTGTTGTTGTTCTTGTTGATCTTGCTCCTTTTGTATAAGTTCTTCATCGTCTAAATCAGCAAGACCTATCTTAAAATCACCTGTTTCTTGTTCACTCGTCATAAAGTTATTCTCATCAAATATTATGTGAACAGATTCCTCAACACACATGGTTTTCTTATTATAAACTCTATATGCTTTACTATGAGATGAATAGCCAAGAAATACTGCTTCATCACTTCTTTCATCGAATTTACCTATATTTCTTTTTCCATTAACATGCACAAAATATCGACATCCAAAGACTCGAAAATATGAAATATTAGGTTTAATTCCTTTAAATAATTCGTAGGGGGTTTTAGAAGTGATAGGTCTAATTAAAACGCGATTTAATATATAGCATGCAGTATTAACGGCTTCGGCCCAAAAATTTCTAGGTAGACCACTAGCAATTAACATAGTTCTAGCCATTTCTTCTAAGGTTCTATTTTTATGTTCAACCATACCATTTTGTTGTGGTGTTCTAGGTGCGGAGAAATTGTGACTTAAACCATGCTCATTACAATAATCCATAAACGTTAAATTTTCAAATTCTTTACCATGATTCGATCTTATGTAGACTAGTTGATTATTACTAGATTTCTGAATTTTAGTAGCGAATGCAACAAATTCATCAAAGGCCTCGTCTTTGCTAGATAAAAATAAAGTCCATGTAAATCTACTGTAATCATCAACTATAACAAAAACATATCGCTTACCGCTGCGACTTTGAATTCTCATTGGTCCACAAAGATCCATATGAATTAATTCAAGTGGTCTTGAGGTGGTCACGACATTTTTAGGTTTGAAGAATGACCTTGCATGTTTTCCTTTAGCACAAGGATCACATACTTCATTCTTTTGAAATTTTAGGGACGGTAATCCTCTAACTAGGTCTTTAGATCGTAAATTATTAAGCAATGAAAAACTAGCATGACCTAATCGTTTATGCCAAGGAAGAGGGTCATCTTCTATAACGCTTAGACATGTTAGACTGGTTTTAGGAACAGTGTGCAGGTCCACCACGTAGGTGTTCCCTTTTCTGATTCCTTCCAGAATGATGTCTCCTGTGTCGTTCCTAGAAATGATGCACTTATCAGAAGTAAAGTTTACAGAGTTACCTTTGTCGCAAAATTGAGAAATACTTAAAAGATTGTGCTTTAAATTTTCGACCAAAAATACATTATCTATAGCATGGGAACTTGACCTTCCTATATTGCCTTTTGCAATGATTTCACCTTTCATGTTGTCGCCAAAGGTCACCGTTCGTCCATCATAGGCTTCTAGTGAGAGAAATTTTGATCTATCGCCTGTCATGTGCTTGGAACAGCTACTGTCGAGATACCATGAGCTGTTCCCCCTCACTAGAACCTGCAAAACGAAATTAGTTGTTAGAGGGTGGAACCCAGCCATCCTTGGGTTCCGTGTCGATTATACAAGAATCATATTTCTTAATCCAAACTCTATCGACATAAATTTGGTTCGTTTTGTTATGCTGTTCCCTTTTTAAACTTTGATGTTTTAGGTGCTCAGTTTTGCCACAAAAGGAACAGACCTTTTTACTTGGGAGATCAACGTAGACCTTTTTTTTTTATCATGTTTATCATATCCTAGACCTTCGGTTCCTTTGGTTTTAGCATTAAGAATCCATTTGGGAACATCTTTGATTTTCCCTTTTTCTCTTGAATTTAATTCAAGCTTAAGTCGATCATTTTCTTTTAAGGCGGATTCTAGGTCTAATTTCATTTGTAAAAGAACACATTTAATTTCTTTATTAGACTCGTAATTTACTTCCATCTCTAATTGCTTAAGTTGATTTAATTCAATATTTAATATGATGTTTTCTTCTTTAACCTATTCTATAGCTTCTTTTAACATCACATTATTATCAAACAATTCAAAGAATTGAGTTTGCACATCGGACCTAAAAGAATTAAGGTAGGATATTTGGTCTTTACACGCTTTAAGGTCTTTTTCAATTTTGAGACAGATGGCTGTTTGTTTTTCTAAATTTTCGTGAGATTCTAAAATCATTTTAATTAATCTATGTTTATCCAATTTAAATAAATAATTAGAAAATGGATCAGTAGACAGTACCTCTTTTCCTTTAGCCTTTTCATCATGCGTCGCCATGAGACAAAGATTGGCTACTTCTTCTTCTTCAACGAGAGCTTCGGTTTCGGTCTCGCTTTCGGATTCTCCCCATGCAGCTATCATGGCTTTGCGTAAATCGGCTTTGTTGAAATTTCTTTTTGTAGGTTGTCTTCCTGTTTCTCTTGCTTTTCCTTTGCCTTTCTTATTCTTCCATAGTGGGCAATCCTTGATTAAATGCTCGGTACTTCCACATTTGTAGCATTCATATGTTTTGGAATTTGAAGTTCCTCTTTCTTTGTTGTTTCTTTGATTTTTATACTTGTTGTTCCTGAAGAACTTCTTGAACCTACGTACCAGCAAGGCTGCCTCTTCCTCATCAGATTCTGATTCTTCTTGATCGTTTGCTGTCAAAGCCAGACCCTTGTTCCTGGAACTGTCAGCTGTTCCCAGATGTAATTCATGAGTCATAAGGGAGCCAGCCAACTCTTCCAGATTAAACTTTGTGAAATCTTTAGATTCTTGAATGGCTGTGACCTTCGCTCTCCAACGATCATCTTGAGGTAGGCTTCTTAAGATTTTTCGCACTTGTTCATCTGAGGGAATTAGCCTTCCAAGGGAGACAAGCTCATTCGTGATATTCGTGAACCTTATAAACATTTCTTGAATGCTTTCTTTAGGTTCCATCACAAATCTTTCGTATTTGGACATGAGCAAATCAATCTTGGAACGCTTAACTTCACTCGTTCCTTCGTGGGTAACCTCCAGCAGATCCCAAATTTGTTTGGCGGTTCTGCATCCCATAATGCGATTATGTTCATTTGGACCAAGCCCACAATGAAGCAATTTGATAGCAAGAGCGTTCATTTCCATCTTTTGAAAATCTTCTTTCTCATATTCTGTGATAGGTTTGGGAACAGTCTCGTTATTGGAGTTGGTAGTTGTTACCTCAAAATCTCCAATTTCGATGACTCTCCAAACTTGATAATTTTCGGCTTTGATGAAGATCTCCATCCTGTTTTTCCAATATGTATAGAATTTGCCATCGAACATTGGTGGTCTCTGAGTAGAGTACCCTTCTTCCATGCGTTCGTTCATTTTCAGCATCTCTAATACACCAAGATACGGCTATCAGGGTTTCCTGATCAAATGAGGAACAGGGCTCTGATACCAATAGTAGAAACACTTAGAGACAATGAACTGTAACAAGAGGGGGGGTGAATTGTTACTTTCGCCCTTGGAGTATTTTTTGCCCTTTTTCTTGCGGAATTCGAATATTAAAAATACTCAAAACAAAATAAAGAAAAACTAAAAGGAACACCAAGATTTAACGTGGGAAAAAGAACCACGACCCAATAGGGATTTCTCTTCTCTATTATTTTATGTAAATCACTTCTCTATTACATAAAATAATTTCTCCTACTCTTTCTCTTCTCTCTACTCTTTCTCTTCTCTCGGTAACTCCTTACCGTTTCTCTTCTCTCTACTCTTCTCTCTTCCCTTTAGACTTACCCAAGTCTAATTACAAATTCACTCAAATAAACCCTTACAAGATTTATCTAAAATGGATGAATTAAACCAAGAATTGCACAAGGATTAAATCTTGAAATTAATTAGCAATTAAAACCGATCAAGATTTCCTCTTCTTTGATTTTGAGAAACTCACGAAATATTTTGGGCACAAATATTTTCGGAAAAATATTTTTCTCTCAATTGATCACCAAATGTGCCGGTTGTAGAAAAATCATTTAAATAGATTTTTAGATCCAATTTAGCCATAATCCCATGATCAAAGATTGTGGGAGTTGTGGGCTAATTACGTGAGAGAGTGGTGAGGAAAGTTTGGTGGTTACTCCAAGTTTTCTTGTCTTCTAGCTAAAAATAGCTAAGACAATTTTAAGAAATAAACTAATTTTAAGATCTAAATTAAAAAGTTAGTTATTTTTAATTCAAGATCTAGATTTAAAATAATTTTAAGAAAACTACCTTGTGCAACTTAATTTATATCACCCGTACAACAAATCTAAAAAAGAAAAATAAAAATTAAAAATTATTTTCTTAATTATTTTTGCTGACTTCTTCTTTGACCGCTGATCTGGGAACACTGCACTGTCTCCGATTGACCAATCTTCGAACTTTGACTTGATCTTGGAACAGTTACTTAGTAATCCCTTTTCAACTCTTAATGATCCATCAACGACCCTTATTAAGATTGGATATTTGACCTATCAAAACAATCTCAAAACAAAATATATTTGTTTATTGGAACAATCCCCAACAACAGCCTTGTAATTTACTCGTTTTCATTTAAACAGCCTCCAACTTCGTTTATCCTCAACAACAGCCACCAAAGTACCAAAAGTGACATCGAAACAGCCAAGTTGCCCAAATGACCGGTTGTTAGCCTATTCTTACCTTTGACCAAAGCTAATGACCGTTGACCAAAAATAAAATTAAAAAAAAAAAAAAAATTCACTTCCTTCATCCCTTACCTTTCACCATTCACTCTTCTTCCTCCATTTCTTTATCCTCTTTCACTCCACTCTCCATACCTTTCTTCAAATACCCTTCATCCTTACCTTTTCTTACCTTTCACCATTCACAACTCTTCATTCCAGACCACCATTGATAAATTAGCTCATATTCTTCAAATCTTCTGCAATAATCACAACTTCTCCTGTATTCCTCTCTTTGTCCCTAAACACTTTTCTTGTGACAAAACTTATGAATTCTGTGACCAATTTGAAAAAAATAAAAAAAACCCAACTAACAATTTTCACTTTTGCTGAAATTAATCTTAAATTTAAACTACCCAGATCCAAATAATCCTAAACCCACCTCAAAAAAGGTGATATTTTTCCAAAATTCAGTTTAAAAAATTTAAAATTTTTAGGCTTCTTAAAAATTATAAACCCAGAAACCCATAAAAAGACAACATTTTTGCACAAGCCCAGAAACTATAAAATTACTTGAGTTGAATTTTGATTGTTTCTAGGGTTTTGGGTAGTCTTAGTAATTGAAGAAATTGGAGGGTTTAGTTCTTGTTCAAGATATGGGTCCTCAAAAATTCCATCTTCAAAAACAAGGCAATCTCCAATTACTTGTTCTTCTTCTTCATATTCTTCATGATTTAAACTTGAGGTTGTAAATGGGAAATTTTGGGAATTGGAAGAAAAGGCAAAACAAAGAATTGGGGAAGATAAAGAACTAAACTTTTTTGAAGGGTATTTGAAGAAAGGTATGGAGAGTGGAAGAGGATAAAGAAATGGAGGAAGAAGAGTGAATGGTGAAAGGTAAGGGATGAAGGAAGTGAATTTTTTTTTTTTAATTTTATTTTTGGTCAACGGTCATTAGCTTTGGTCAAAGGTAAGAATAGGCTAACAACCGGTCATTTGGGCAACTTGGCTGTTTCGATGTCACTTTTGGTACTTTGGTGGCTGTTGTTGAGGATAAACGAAGTTGGAGGCTGTTTAAATGAAAACGAGTAAATTACAAGGCTGTTGTTGGGGATTGTTCCTTGTTTATTAAAGTTTATGTTATCATCAAAACCAAATGGGCCAACACGGTTTATTATAGAAATCGATGGAACCAATTGTTGTGAAAACATTTTGTTTGGCACCATGCTCATAGTTGTTAGCATTAATATTTCCACAAACTTAATTCAAGTATCTTGCTATGTTAAAGAACCACAATTTGAGGCAAATTTAGTGTTTGAGTACAAGGTGTTTCCTTTTGATACAACTTCCGATCAACAAGTTCATGGTGTTCTTGGTTGATTTTGTAAGACTTAGTAAGTCTTTTGGTGTGTATTCTACTTGTGTCTTTTCAAGACATTTGCATATGGTCATCTTGATGCATATGTGTTTAGTGAGTATGCTTTAGTGCCTTTGGCTAAGTGATATTTGGAGTGGTATTGGTTTTGTGTATTGTTGAAGGTGATCTTTGTTTGGTTGACTCAAGTCAAGGTGGAGATTGAAAGAAGTGTTACTTGAGTCTTGGGGTTAATTAGTCATGTGTTAGATGACAATTATTGAGTAGAAGAATTTGGTCTTAAAGGTTAAATAACTAATTAAGATTATTAGACCTTAAGTATTTATTAAATTGGATGGAAGAGGACACAAGTACTTTTGTTGTGATTTGATGAATGAGTATCTTACAAGTACCTTAGTACATTGTACTAATGGTAGTGGGAACTTGGGTGTATGATGTATGTCTTGGGCTCCAAGGCTACCATTTCAAAAGCAAGGACTAAAGTACTAAGTATAAGGAGTGTAGGGGACCAAAGCACAAGTGTTCCATTTGCCTATATATGCATGTATATGTTGTATGTATTGAGTAGAGCCAAGCTACAAGCTTGAGCCTCCCATTTTTATTCCTTACCATACTTTATGTAATTCTCTACTCCATGTTTAGCTCACATACACTATCTCCATAGATGTAATTCCTTCAACATTGTAATGAGCTTTCAAGCTCTCTATCCTTTAAACACTTAATGATACACTAGCCTAGGATGGTGGATGTAGCCTAATTAATGGTGAACCACCTTAAATCTTGGTATTGTTGTTTTACTTATTTTATTGCTTTAATCACCTTAATACTTGCATATAAACCATGTTTCATTAGTACACCTTCAAGCCATGGTCGTTAACCTTTCGTGCCACCTTTAGGCCCACGCTTTCGCATTCGTTAGCCTACTCTAACACTAATAAGATTTTCAGTAAATTAGTCTTCTTCAAATTCTTATTCCGTGCACATATAATACATTGATATTCTAATATTTTCATTTGTTTTATTGTTAATAAAACAATATAAAGTAGCATTAAAATTCAAACGTGTAACTTGAGTGACTGCGTGCGTTACAAGAAGCCTCACAACTAGTACATATAAAATTTTTAGAGTGGCGGGATAAATCTGAAAATCTCTCACTTCGGAAAACTAGCGCAAAAAGAAAAAAAAATATCTAAAACTGAGTGACACTTTACCTATACTACTTCTTATATCATGAATCCCTAAAAATTCATCTGCCATTAAACCCCTTTTATAATTCCTCCGCTTGAGACTGCACCACCATAACCATTGACCGGTTGCAACTCCTGCGACAAACTACTGAACTACCACTTCCTCCATTATCGATAATCTTTCTTTTCAATTTTATGAAATTGGAGTTTAGATTGTTTAATTGCCATTTACTATTTTAAAGTTCAAATATTCCTCTGTCGAAGCACATCGTGATTGTAATCGCTACTCCAACAGGGGACTGCATCTCTGACAGACTGTCGTACCATTTCTATTACAAAGAGTATATAATGTAAACAAATTACAAACGGGAATTTGTTTCAAACCCCTTTTAAGATGACAAAAATGAAATTACAATCAAGATTACAATGCAAAAGAAAGTGAAGATAAGTTTGTAACACTAGATGTTACCCGGAAACTTGATACAAGTTGTAGGCGTGTGCTCACTTTCCTTTTGTGATATTTCCCCCACAAAGGTACTTGGGTTTAGAAGTGGAAATTCACAACGAGATACAAACAACTCCAATATACCCTTAGTACTTAGGGTATATAACGTAACAACAAAGTGTTTTAAGAAATTATAAGCAATGTATAGTGCACACAAAAGTTAATTACTCTCTTGAGTGCACAAGACAAATGAGAAGGAAGCTTAAGAAGATTTGGAGAAGGTGCAAGGAATGCAAACACCCAAGGTCCTCTATTTATACTAGTAGAGGAGCCTTTAGCCTTAATCACCCAATTGATTATGATTTAATGCAATCATAATCATCTATATCAATATTGCTAATGAATTAGCATTACTCACCTCCATAATCTCAGAGATTATGAGAATTAAGAAGGAATCCTAGGCATTAAACACAAGAAAACGGGAAGAAAAGGCAACGGTCACATTCCAGTGACCTATCGCCGAGTCGGCGACGAGTCCAAAGAAGGGACCGCCGACTCGGCGCAAGCCTTCTGTCCAAATCCTGTTTTTCCAGTAGCCAAAAGCCGACTCGGCTGTGGCTACACAAGGGGGATCGCCGAGTCGGCTTTTGGCCACTGACTTGATCCCCCTTTTCCTTTGTCTCATTTGTTTAATAAACAACTTAAATGCCTTTTTGGACCACGTAATTTATACGTACTTGTCCCACTATTTAAGAATAGCTTAAAGCGATATTACGGACTTATATATTGTCCCACTACCTTAGTAGTACTTGGTGATTAAATACTCAGGATTATTATTATTATACACTAAATGTCCAACAATCATCCCCCATTTTGGGTATAATAAGCCTCTCATTTACCAAAACTCATAATGCATTTCATGCATCAACGCTAATATCCCTACGGATTGAATTAACGCCTAGTACAACACACTTAACAAGTGATCGAGCCAGAATTGATTTCCATAAGGAATTGAATCAAATGACCCTTCCAACCACTTGAAGATGTAGTACACACAAAACCAATAACACAAAGTTATTAACTTGACACATTATAAGGCCGTGTTCGTATCTTATTCATAAGTTTATCATAGTCATTATGCCAATCTTGACTACTGGAAGCGACCACACTTCAAACTTATATAGGTAGGTTCTCATTACGTATAAGACATATCCCCGTGACGTGGATATAACACCAAGAGCTCTTCAACTCTTGATCTTGAGAACTTTCAAGACGACTACCTTATTCCATCACGGTACAAAGCAACGATGGGCCATGTACGAGTTGCTTTAACAAAAACCAAGAGGACTTTACCACATTGAATTCAGACACGATGTTACTCATGCGTGAATTGGGCTTTCCCAAATGATTTTACTGACATAAACCGATCTCAACTGAGGCTTTCTCAATTGAGTCTCTATTCATGGCTTTCGTAAACGAATCCGCCACATTGAACTTAGTGTTCACATAGTCAAAAGTTATGACCCCGTTAATGATAAGTCCTTGCACAAGGCTATGCCTAAGAGCAATATGACGAGACTTACCATTATATACTTAACTATACGCTCTACCTAAAGCCGTCATGCAATCCGAATGGATTGCTACCGGTGAAATTGGCTTAGGTAACAAAGGTATCTCAAACATGAGATTCCTCAACCACTCTGCTTTACTAGCTGGTGAAGCTAAAGCGATAAACTCAGCTGACATCGTAGAGTCGGTTATACATGTTTGTTTCTTAGAAGACCAAGAAATGGCACCTCCCCCATAAACAAACACCCATCCACTAGTAGAAGAGTTATCCTTTTCATTAGTGATCCAACTAGCGTCAGAATAACCTTCTAGAATAGGAGGTTCTCCGCTATACAAAATACCATAATCCTTGGTACGCAACAAGTATCTTAATACTCGCCTTATCGCCATCCAATGATGGGGACCTGGGTTACTAGTAAATCTACTAAGTTTACCCACCGCAAATGCTATGTCAGGCCTTGTACTAGTCATAGCATACATCAAAGATCCTATGACCTTTGAATACTCCAATTGCAAAATTGGTTGACCGGTATGTTTAGTAAATTTCATACCCGGTTCCATGGGAGTAGAGACCGGCGCTTTATCAAGCATATTAAACCGCTTAAGTATCTTCTCAACATAGTGAGCCTGACTTAGCTTAATACGGTTCCCTTGCCTTATGATCTTAATGCCTAAGATCACATCAGCCTCCCCCATATCCTTCATCTGAAAGGATCTAGACAAAAAGTCTTTTGTCTCTTGAACTTGTGCTTTACAAGTTCCAAAGATAAGCATATCATCAACGTATAGACAAATGATAACGCCATTACCATGGCTATCAAACTTGCTATACACACACTTATCGTCTTGATTCAATTTGAATCCAAAGGACAAAATAGTTTCATCAAATTTTTGATGCCACTGCTTAGGTGCTTGTTTAAGTCCATACAAAGACTTGACAAGTTTACATACCTTTTGTTCTTGTCCTTTCAAAACAAACCCTTCGGGTTGTTTCATATAAACTTCCTCATCTAATTCCCCATATAGAAATGCGGTTTTAACATCCATTTGATGTATTTCTAGACGATAGACCGTAGCTAACGCTACCAATAACCGAATAGTGGTTATTCTTGCAACCGGTGCATATGTATCGAAATGATCGATACCGTGCTTTTGTCTAAAGCCTTGAGCCACTAAACGGGCTTTGAATTTATCAATAGTACCGTCGATTTTCATTTTCTTTCTGAAAATCCACTTGCAACCGATTGGTTTACAAGTCGGAGGAAGATCCACTAACACCCAAGTGTTATTTCCCATGATGGATTGCATTTCATCATCGATAGCCTCTTTCCAAAAAGCGCTATCATGTGATGCCATAGCATCGCTATAAGTCAATGGGTCACCTTCCACATTATACAGATATGGAACGCTAGAAGATACTTCACTTCTATCACCTTCAACCAAGTATACTTGGAAATCCGGTCCAAAGCTCTTCGCTTTCCGTGGTCTCTTACTCCGTTTAGGAATAGTATCAACTAAATCAAGTTCATCTATTTGTTGACTTTCATCAACATCTAGAAGTGAACTTTGTTGACTATCATCAACACTTTCATTGGTACAACTTTGTAGATTCCTTTGTCTACTCAATGATGAAAATCTATTTTCATCAAAAATGGCATCTCTTGACTCTATAATCGAATGAATCGATATATAGTCATTTTGTTCTATAACATAGAACCTATAGGTTTTGCTATGAATAGCATAGCCTATAAAGATGCACTCAAGCCCACGTTCACCGAGCTTCTTTTTCTTGTTGCCGGGCACTCTTACAATGGCCCTACAACCCCAAACCTTAAGATAACTTAAGTTTGGTTTCTTTTTGTACCAAAGTTCATAAGGAGTTTCCTTATTCGTTCTCTTTGGAACTCGGTTAAGAATGTGACAAGCCGTCAACATTGCTTCACTCCAAAATCCATCACTCAAACCCGAGTAGGATAACATGGAATTAACCATCTCTTGTAGAGTACGGTTTTTCCTCTCCGCCACACCATTAGATTGTGGTGCATAACCGGCGGTTGTTTCATGAATTATACCCATTGAATTAAAATAAAGCGGATCATAATATTCACCTCCTTTATCGGTTCTTAACCTTTTAAGTTTACTACCAATTTGTAATTCTACTTCTTGTTTGTAAATCTTAAAATGTTCAAGAGCCTCATCTTTTGTATGTAAAAGATATACATAACAAAACTTTGAGAAATCATCGATGAAAGTTATGACATACTTTTTGTTTCCCAAAGATGGTGTACTATGAAAATCACAAAGATCACTATGGATTAACTCCAAAATTTCGGTTTTCCTTTCAACACTTTTAAACGGTGTTCTAGTGATCTTATTTAACATGCACGTTTTGCAATTTTTAGACAGTTTATTGCACATTGGAACTAAATCATGTTTAGACATAAACGAAACTTTATCAAAATTAACGTGTCCTAGTCTAACATGCCACAAGTAGTGCAAATCATCACTTTCATTCAAAGAAGAAACATTACAAATAGAGTTTTTATTCAAATCTAAAGATAACTTAAACAAACTATTACATAAATAAGCACGCCCAATAAACAAATTATTTTTGGAGATAATACACCTATCGGCTTCAAACACTAGTTTGTAGCCCAATCGATTCAATATAGGACCCGAGACTAAGTTTCTACCTATTTCGGGTGTGTAATACACATCTCTTAGAACTAAAAGATTCCCCGAAGTAAACAATAATTCAACTTGTCCTTTTCCTTGGACCTTGATAGGTGCATTGTTCCCCATGTAGAGATGCTCCCCATCAACAACCTTGTTAAAGGTTTTGAACCATTGTGTAGAGTTACAAACATGTCTCGATACCCCCGAATCGATCCACCAAGCCAAGGTATCATCCTTGAGTGGATGGTCCCTTGCTAGTAGAAGCTTGACCATTCCCCATGGCTTTCTTTTGCTTGTTCTTTAGAACAAAGCAATTTTTCCTTCGGTGCCCGGGCTTTCCACACTCCCAACATACTTTATCGGTATTGGAAATAGTGGTTTTCCCCTTTAAAGAGTCATTCCTCTTCCTCTTATCTCCGAGACGGGATTGTGGTTTCCTTTCCCCAACCATATTAATAGTAGGTACATTAGGATTATCATCCTTCCGGTTCTCATGAACCCGAATGCTAGACTCAACAATTATATGTTGCCCAAGATCGGAGAGTGTAATCTCCTCTCTTTTATGCTTTAAAGCATGTCTAACATCCCTCCATGAAGGAGGCAATTTGTCTATTATGCTTGAAACAAGAAATACTTCATCAATTTCAATTTTATGCAATTTAAGGTTAGCATGCATTCTTTGTAGTTCATGAAATTGATCAATTATAGGGCGATCTTCTACCATTTTGTATGAATTGAAATTACTTACTAGAAATTTCTTGGAGCTAGCATCCTCCGCCATGTACTTATTTTCCAAAGCATCCCACAACTCTTTAGCGGAGTCATGGTATTGATAGATATCAAATAGTGCGTCTTGCATACCATTGAGGATATGTCCCCGGCAAATGAAATCATCATTGTCCCATTTGGACCTTTTACGGTTTTGTTCAAGGACTTCCGTTTCAGGATCATCCTCCTTAGGTGCATCCGGTTTCGGTGAGCTTATGACATAAGCTACATTAAGAGTAGTGAGCATGAACATCATCTTCTTTTGCCAACGTCTAAAGTCGACGCCGACAAACTTTTCAAGCTTAGCAAAGTTTGATGTAAAATCCTTCATTGATGCCATCGTTGAAGACTATCACAAAAGATTATTACAAAGAGTATATAATGTAAACAAATTACAAACGGGAATTTGTTTCAAACCCCTTTTAAGATGACAAAAATGAAATTACAATCAAGATTACAATGCAAAAGAAAGTGAAGATAAGTTTGTAACACTAGATGTTACCCGGAAACTTGATACAAGTTGTAGGCGTGTGCTCACTTTCCTTTTGTGATATTTCCCCCACAAAGGTACTTGGGTTTAGAAGTGGAAATTCACAACGAGATACAAACAACTCCAATATACCCTTAGTACTTAGGGTATATAACGTAACAACAAAGTGTTTTAAGAAATTATAAGCAATGTATAGTGCACACAAAAGTTAATTACTCTCTTGAGTGCACAAGACAAATGAGAAGGAAGCTTAAGAAGATTTGGAGAAGGTGCAAGGAATGCAAACACCCAAGGTCCTCTATTTATACTAGTAGAGGAGCCTTTAGCCTTAATCACCCAATTGATTATGATTTAATGCAATCATAATCATCTATATCAATATTGCTAATGAATTAGCATTACTCACCTCCATAATCTCAGAGATTATGAGAATTAAGAAGGAATCCTAGGCATTAAACACAAGAAAACGGGAAGAAAAGGCAACGGTCACATTCCAGTGACCTATCGCCGAGTCGGCGACGAGTCCAAAGAAGGGACCGCCGACTCGGCGCAAGCCTTCTGTCCAAATCCTGTTTTTCCAGTAGCCAAAAGGCGACTCGGCTGTGGCTACACAAGGGGGATCGCCGAGTCGGCTTTTGGCCACTGACTTGATCCCCCTTTTCCTTTGTCTCATTTGTTTAATAAACAACTTAAATGCCTTTTTGGACCACGTAATTTATACGTACTTGTCCCACTATTTAAGAATAGCTTAAAGCGATACTACGGACGTATATATTGTCCCACTACCTTAGTAGTACTTGGTGATTAAATACTCAGGATTATTATTATTATACACTAAATGTCCAACAATTTCCTCCATTTTCGGTACTTTTTAACCTTATTATTCTTTTTTTTTTTCTCATAATCTCAGCCATTTTTTCTAAATTATCAAATTGGAATTTGGGTTAAGTAATTGTTATTTGTAATTTCAAACTTCAAATCTTGTTGAGAACAAGAATGAGATTGATGATTTGGAAGATAAGATTCTAGTATGAGATGGTTTCTGGTATTGTTATTTGTAAGGAAAAATTGTTGAAAAATACCTAAAAGAAAATCATTCTTGTGAAAAAATACCTAGAAAATTTTATTTGTTTGTCAAATAGTACCTACTAACAGATTGATTAAACTTCTGTTAATTCTTCAAAATTACAAAAAAAAAAAAAAAACTTATTTAGAAAAGCAAAATATAAACACGTGGGTTTCATAAAGGTCACCTTCCCCAAATCAATTTTCCAGAAAGCCAAAACTTGGTTCAAGAGTTAGGGTTTCATCTTCTTGCTCATTCATCTAACACAAATAGCAAATTGGGTCTTCGAAAATTTATCTTCTTCGGGTCGAAATCTTCCATATTTCGCAGTGTGCATCTACTGTTCGTGGTGTTCATCTACTGTTCTGGTCAAAATTCAAACTTACCTGAGGAAAGAAGATTAATGGAATAATAGGAAGGAGTTCTAGCAGCTTTGAAGATTGAGAATATACTGGGTTTGAGCAAGGTGGGTTTCGAAAACCCTAAGTCAGGTTTCTAATTCTGTTTTCTCTAATTGATTTGGGGGAAAGTTACTCCTATTTGATAAGTTTAAGACTCTAAAAATGTTTTCTAATTCTGTTTTTTCTTTTTTTTTTTAAAGTATTAAAATCTAACGAAGTTTGAGGTTCTGTTATTAGGTACTGTTTGACAAACAAACAAAATTTTCTAGGTATTTTTTGACAAAAAAATATGTTCTAGGTAGTTTTTCACAAAAGTAATATTTTTCTAGGTAGTTTTCAACAATTTTTCCTTATTTAAATGCAATATCAGTACCCAATCATTAACCTGGAAATGTAAGTGGGAAATTGAACACTCGAGGGAATAATTGATTATGTAATGTGTGTAATTTGGACTTATTTTTGTGTATTTTCTGATGAGAAAGCTCAAGGTCATGTAAAGGGGAACAAATATCAGGTTCAATAATCTGTAAATTAGTTTAGAAAGTTATGAGATTTGACCCAGAAATCTTGAATGGAAAATTTTTATTGATTTGATTTATTGATCTGTCTTTGCTTGCAATTTTCTTTATTGCTTAGTACTCCCTATACATTTTTTTTTATTTTAGGAAAGATACCCATGTATATGAAATTCTTGCTTAATACTATTAAGGATGCATTCCTTTAGGTTTACCTTATTTTTAACTCTGATCAATCCTGGTTCGTCCTTATTGAAGCATGTGATTTAAAATTATCACATTTCTCAGCTCTGATCGACATGCAGGCTAATTTTGTAAGTGGAAGAACTTACATCCTTAAATTATCCTTATTAAAAAAAGTTCTGCCAAACTTTTCTTTCATACTATATAGATTTTTTTGGAGGAACTCTTTGTATTTTACTTTTGTTGTGTTTCTCATTGCTACAAATGTTGTGATGAACGATTGACATAATAATAGTAATGTTAGGATATGTGACTCATAATCTCACATGTGATTAGTTGATGTTGGGTGGATTATTATATGCTTGGTATAAATGGGTAAATGAAGGAACTTGAGATTGTGTCAAGATCAAAAGCCACAGGGATGCAGGCTCGACCAAGTGTGGGTGGCTCGACCCAGTCGAGCAGGTTGGCTCGACCAAGTCAAGGAGTTGGCTCGACCTAGGTCCCAGTCGAGCGGTTTCTTTGAGTCCAGCACGCGCATTCTGTTTTGAATGGGATTTTTGCTTGGGCTGTTTTGTATGTCATAGCTTATATTTACCCAATTTAAACATCATTATAGGACATAGATTGAAGTCTTGTGGTGATTTTACTTAGGTTCTTGGGTCGAATTCTAACAAGTAATGATTGTTAAAATGATTTATTCTTGTTTCGTGTGGCGGATTCTGAATCCTTTAGCTTATGTTTTAATGAAAGAGTTTGGAAGCATAGGGAGGGCCGGAGGAGTACTATTGTGAGTTGTAACTTGCATTTAGAATAGTTGACTGATTAATGTGCTTGATTAGTTGTCTTTTGGCTATCAATTAATTATTTCTCAACCAAATCCTAGGGAGTTACAATTCATGATTCAGCTAGCGATTGTCGACTTGCAAATATCTGCATGGCTTCTACGAAACTTTTGTGGGACATTACCAAAAGGTGCTTCACTTTTGGCCTCATATCCTTGACTATCTCTGACCGTTATGCGTGTCTCACTCGTATTTCGGGACACTCGATGTCTCCAACATTCAATCCTGTAGAAAGTAACATTAATGGTAAGCTGTTATATTATAAAAAATTAACATTTTTGACAATTTGTTTTATAGGTAGTCAGTCACAACTAACTTTTCTATGATTGTTCTTTCATAGACTACGTATTGGTGGAGAAATTTTGCCTCCAGAAGTACAACTTTTCACATGGTGATGTTATAGTTTTCTCGTGAGTTTCTTATAGAGCTCCTATACTTTCAGTTGTCAAATCTTGGAACATGCTTGTATCTTGCTGACATTACAGAAGCAACCGTGCTCCATTTTGCTAGCATCATGAGGGATGGTTCTATATTATTGCTTTAGATGACTATTTTTAATAATCTGTACTCTTTAGAATACATTTATGTTAAATACTTAGTAGGCTGTGCCTTTGCATTTGAGATGGACAAGCAATAATATGTTTTAGAAGGGTGCTAAATAAAGCACTTTAGGTGGATGTATGTTAATAAGGGATAGGTAATAGCTTGCTTAGTTGAAGGGCCTTGCCTCCTTTAAATTAGTTCTGGTTCTGCATGTGGGTCCAGTCAGCTCGCCTTCCAGGAAACATATTGTAACACTATTAAGAAGTTTTAACGACTGGTTGGTAGTAATGCTTTCGATATTTCTGTTGTCAGCTGCTTTTGTACCTGAGGTACTCTTTCATTTTGAAGTTTGTAGGTTTCGGTTATAGACCTGAGTGATTAGATGTATTCTACAAATTTCTCATGTCTTCATATTGTGTATTGCTGAAGCCTTTTGGCGTATTTTCATATTGTTAACATAAAAAGATACGCGTACTTGGTGTGACGTAATTAGTACTCTTCATTTTTATGTTAGCCCCCTTAGTTTTCTATTTAGTTTTTGTTGACCTTGTGAACTTTTTAGATAGCATTCTTTTCCTGTTTTCAACATCTTGGCTTCTATTTGATGCCTTTTGTTTTGTTATTAATTGTTCCAGCTCTCCAACCAATCACAAGGAGAAACTTGTGAAGAGAATCGTTGCTATGCCCGGTGATTGGCTGAGTGTGTCCAATCCGTTTGATGCAGTGAAGATCCCCCCTGGCCATTGTTGGGTGGAGGGTGACAATTCAGCTGCCAGTGCAGATTCAAGATCTTATGGTCCTGTACGTCACTCTTTTTTTTACCGTAAATGCTTATGTTCTGTTTAATTGATAGTGATGTCTGGCTTGGTAAGTGTCCAAACTCAAACCTTTATTAAGTGGTAAGGCTGTTTGATCGTTAATTCTGGTGTGAAACCATCAAGTTGAATTCGGTACGGTCTATTCATACTTCATATTGCTCATTCTATACCTTAGGCCGTTCTTCCCTAACCCATTCCACCAAAAACCAACTAAATGGTAACAGATAGATTATGCACTCGAAGAAATACTTGCTTGAACATGCTAGTGTTTCATTGTAACACTTTGCATATTCTGCATTTTCTCATAGACTTGAGAAAAATAATTGGGCGATATCACCACTTGTAGCACTTTGCCTATAGATATATTTATCCTGCCACATGACAAACTAGCAGTCGTGATGTTATCTGCAGCTCAGGCACCATTACCCCTTACCACACTCATACCCTAAAATTCAGCCTTGGTAAAATGTAGTAGTTTCTTTGCTCATCGGTGTTATTGATCCAAGTCAATTGGCATGGTAAATATATTCCAGTTGGACGCAAACCCTTTTTTTCTAGGGAGTAGCATCAATTGTATGCTATAAACGAGCAATTTTGTTCGTTGTATCAAAAATTAAAGCCAAGAACTTGAAATGCTGGCATGTTAATAGTCTTTCTTTATATTACTTTTCTCATTTTCTCTCATTTGCTGGTAAGTATCTGATTAAACTTGCTGAACCAAGAACTTTGGGAATTGGTAGTGCAGTAAATTGTAGTTGTATTAGATAGATTGACTTCTAGTGTATGGCATAAGATATGATGAGTACTACAATAACAATAAGGGCATGCTTGTATTGGGTGTAAGGGAGTAAAAAAAGTCAAAGTAAGAAAATGAAGTTGATAATTGAGAAATTAGTGAAATTTGATTGTTGTAGAGATGGAAGAATTGTTGCAATGTAAGGAAAAATGAAGGAAAATTCTCAATTTTGTGGGGTAAATATTTATCCTAGGGGTGGGTGGAGGATTGTATTACCTCCATAATAGGGGAAATTATCTTCTTTTTCCTTCATTATTTTTATTTTATGCTCATTTTACCTTCTTCACAACTAGCTCAACTACTTCAAATGCATCTCTATTTGCTTTCAATTCATTAGTTTGACTTTATTTACTCCCTTAAATATTTACACCCAATACAAGCATGCCCTAATAACAAGTAACAGCGATAGAATCTTAAGAACAAGTAACAGCGATATCAATTTGAATGGTCGCTCGTGCATATAGATTTTTCTTCCCCACTTATTATGATTTTTTGCCATCTCAATATATAAGGTTAGATCCTTCATATCCTTGTTCACTCATGCCCTTAAAAGTCAGTTCGGTCTCGAGCTCCAATTTTCTGTCTTCATTTCCTGTTTGTCAATACTCTTTAACATGGCGAAATCATTTTAAGCGATTTTCTTTTATCTTTCCCTCAATATATGCAGCTTCTTTAACCTTCCACATATCTTCGCTTCGAATTCTATCCCTCAAGGTATGTCCATCCATCAATCGAACCATTCACATTTTCGCCACTCACATCTTCCTACATAATCCTCTCTCTAAAAGCCCACCATTTAAACCATATAATAGCGTTAGTCTAAAGATAAAACATGCCATTCAGATAAAATGAGTGGTAAATCAAGATAATTATGCGAAGTTTCAATGACTTAAATTTTTGTTCATTTTTTGATGGAGATAACTTTATTTTCATCTTCAATGGAGCCAAATATTTATAGCATTTTGATTTCAGATTATAATGAGATTTTAGTAAAATGACTCTTCAAATTATATGCACTTCTTATATGCGAGGTTTTTGACAATGTTTTGATTTGATATAATGATTTTGTGTTTTGGACAGGTTCCTCTTGGTTTAGCCCAGGGTAGAGTTACACATGTTTTATGGCCACCTCAACGAATGGGGAAAGTAGAAAGAGTAGTTCCTCAACACAGGCTTTCAATGTTCTCCTGACAACCCAAATGTCTATTTTTGTCTTCCATTTTTTGGATTTAATACAAATTTTGATGAAATACAAAGTTGAAGATATTTGTTCTATGAACTCCGCATTGCTGCTTTTCTTGTTAATGAAATACAAAGTTGGACATGTTGAGCTTTATCAAATCGAGATTATCCGAACCAGCTGGCAACCGAAAATTGGAAAATCGAATTCGAGATACAACTGATTTTTATAATAGACATATAATCATTAACTGATATTACCCGAACCTCTAATTGTGACCAAAGCGAGTCATATTCGATCTAAACCATGCATGTAACTGATCTAAATTCAATTAAATTCGACTTAACCTGTATCATTTTTAATCAAATTGTTGTGAACCCATATTGACTTTTAACCGAAATGTTGTAAATTCAAATTGATTTTTATCCAAAAATAAGGTGAAACTCTAAACCCATAGCATAATGTAGATTTTTGAAAACTTTTTTCTAGTATATGAATAATTTTAGTTTATCATACAATTTCAACAAATTTTTAACTACGTTAAGTTATCAAATGAAGAATTTTTGAAAACTATTTTCTAGTATAGGATTAAAAACAAAATTTCTCGTGAAATTGCAATCAATTATAAACCAATAGCATAATGTGAAACATTATTTATTTGCTAACTCAAAAAATTTATTTA